>JAULKM010105480.1:0-24503 GCA_032355605.1 Rubia tinctorum | reverse complement strand
CACTAAATCCCAAGTGCGCTGGCCACGAAGAGCAGCCATCTCGTCGTCCATGGCAGAAACCCAAGCCGGATCCTGAACAGCAGTACGATAATCTGTAGGCTCAGATTGAGCAAGTAGAGCAGCCGTAAGACCGTGAGCAATGATATCAGAATAATATCTGCGCTGAATAGCTCCAGTCGTCGATCGAGTAGCCATCTTATGAGTGTGAGGTCGAGGTGGAGGTGGAGAGACCAGAGGAACAGGTGCGACCGGCAAGGTGGCTGCTGGTGAGGTGGCTGGCGGATCAGGTGGTCTGGTCGGCGAAACAGTGGAACTGCTGGATGGCTGATAGGCGAAGCAGGATGCATTGAAGTGGCCACTGGATGGTTAAAATCTGTAGAGCAGACAGAACATGGTGCTGTAGTCGGTGAAGATGATAACATCAAGGAGCTAGTAGGGCTGGCAACCGTAGTGACAAGCCGAGCAGGAGGAGATGCCATAGCGGAAGAAGTAGAAATATCAGATGCTGTATCAGTGGGATCAAAAAAGGTAGAGACATCCAGAGAGGATAGAGGTACTGAAGTAGGACCATCGGCACAGAGGAAGAAAGTGTCGTCAAAACGAGCATGTCTGGTGACATAGATCTTTCCATACGGAGGATCCAAACACCGATATCCCTTGTACTGGGAGTCATACCCAAGAAATATACAAGGCAAACTGCGAGGATCTAGTTTGTGAGCTGCATATGGACGAAGATAAGGGTACACACGACAATCAAATGCATGGAAGTTCATGTAAATAGGAACCCGACCATTAATAACCTTATATGGTTATTGTCCACCAAGGACATGAGTAGGCAACCGATTAATAGTATAAGCAGTTGCAGCAAAAGCGTGAGGCCAGTGAGAGAGAGGGACATGAGAGTGGTACAACATAGACATGCCCATTTCCACAATATGGCGATGCTTGCGCTCAGCACGACCGTTTTGCTCTGGAATGTACGTGCAAGAAATCTTATGGTGAATGCCCTTTTGTCTCAAAGTGAGAGCGTAAGCGACCATTTACGAACGCAGTCCCTCTATCACTCTGAAACACCTTAATGGTGGAAGAGAACTGACTCTCCACAAAAGCCTCAAACTGGTGATAAACATCCCAAAATTCTGACTTGCGGCGCATCGGATAAAACCACGAAAACCAAGAATAATCATCAATGAAGAGGGCATAGTAGGCAAACCCATCAGCAGATAAAATGGGAGAGGGCCCCCATAAATCACAATGAACCAGCTCAAGAACCTTAGCAGCACGTTTATGATTCGACCGAAAAGATAAACGTTTCCCTTTAGCCTTTTCACATGCGTCACAAAGAGTGGGTTTAGGCAAAACCGATGAGAGAGCTAGGGATCCAGAAGCACGCAAACCAGCAATAACGGAATGAGGAACATGACCAAGTCGAGCATGCCAGATTTCAAAAGATGCGCGTGATTTATTTGACTCCACAGTAGACAGTAAAACAGATGCACCATAGTCTAAAACATAAAGACCATTTTCACTATGACCGTGACCCAAGGTGTCATTAGTGATTTTATGCCGAATAATAAATGAGCGATCATCAAAGCAGACAACAGCATTTAAGTCCCGAGTTAATTTGCTAATTGAGAGCAAATTTTTAGTGATATCAGGCACAATAAGCACGTCATAAAGAGACAAGGATTTAGAAATCCGAGAATCACCAACATGAGTAATAGGGAGTTGAGAACCATTACCAACAACGACGTGGTGAGAACCATCATAAGGGGTCACATGATCAAGTGCAGCATGGGACGACGCCATGTGTGTTGTAGCGCCAGAATATGCAATCCATTTGAAATTATGATGCCTAAATTTTGAGAGACCACCGAAAGAATCCATACTGCAAATTGAAAAAAAGGCTGCTGGTGAGATTGAAGACCAGGCGCGCAATGCGCAGCTGCAGTGCTGCTGGCGCGTGGAACACACGCGCGGGTAGAGGACGACGCGCGTGTGGACGACGCGCGCGTGAGGACGACGCACAAGTGAGGACGATGCGGAAGTGAGGCCGTGAAGAAGGATGATCGTTGGCGCGTGTGCAGACGCGTAGAGAAGGCGCATGAATCTGCGAATGGAGAACGGAGGATCGCTGCACTTGGTCGCCGGAGAGAACACTCGGTCGCCGGAGGAGGAAACTAGCGATTGGAGGAATACGCAACTTCGAGAAGACCGATGATAAAGGGAGGGCAGTCGAGAGGACAAACTGGGTGGTTGCTCAGTGTTGGCGCCGTGGAATCGGAAAACCGATCGTCGGAGATAGATCGTCAGAGAATGGAGAAGAAGAGGTCGCCGGAGGAGTGGACGAAGGTTGACGGAAAATACGCCGGAGGTGGCCGGTTTGGTCGCCGGAAAGAGAGAGTGGGGAGAGAGGGATCGGGAAAATAAAAAAAATTATGTTTTTGATTTAGGATCAGAACTTGCTCTGATACCATGAAAGAATGAATTTCCTGTAATGAATCATATTATTGAGTGTTGCCAATATATAGAAGATTACAATGAAGAGTTTGTAGAGAAGAAGAATTCTAAGACTACTCTACTCTTCTATATGACTTAGTCTAACAGATACAGGCTGCAAAAGCCGAAATGAAGACCGACAGCCGAGCTGCCGAAATGAAGAATAGAAGAAGGACCAAAAGCATTTAGGGTTTGGGTTGGAAACCCAATCGGCCCTTATTTTTTTGGGCCACCAGCAACTAAAAACAACGTCGTTTATCCTAGGCAAAACGAAGGCGGGAAAAAAATAAGGAAAACGGGTCATCTTCTCTGGCGTTCTTCCGCCGTTCCGCGGCCGAGAATCGTCGGATTCCAGCATTTACGAAGCGGGCGGAATCCATGGATTCTGGTGGCCCTTAGCACTAATTTTCGGGCCATCGGGTCCTAGGGGTGGCGTCACCACCCCCTGGTTCCGCCCCTGCTTGGAGTGTTTGTGATGGTCAAGAATTGACCACATCACTTCAGCCCAAAATGCCTTCCCTTGTTGAAGTTTAAACTATAGTTTCAGGGATAAACTTTTAGTCATAATGTGAAGATTTTTCAAACCAAACCCATTTTTATCTTGTGGATAGCATATTTTAGGATAGGATTTCTACATTCTCTTAATCTGATCATTGGTTGTGTTAAAGTTTCATAAGAATTTCGGTTAGCATTTTGTGCAGTTAATCACTTCAGTATTTTGTAGGTTTTAAAATAGTCCCTTCACTTACTTAACGAATTTGGAAAAGAGAAAGTAATTTTCAGAAAAATGATCTCCATTAGTTTATAAGTTATAAAGGAACAGGCTATTATATATATTTTTGTAATAAATTTTTTAAATTTAAATATTGCACTTTATTAGATAAACATTATAGTAAGGTGTGTTTGAATGTTAAAAAATAAGAGATATTATATAAAAAAATATTCCATATATAACTTTAAAAATACGTTATTTCAATTTAAAAGTTCGATACTTAATATTAATTATGCAGTCTACGAGTTAAAAATACAGTTAACTATTCATAATTTAAAAAGTCTCTAACCGACACCGCGATCGACGATGTAGCAACGTCGGTTAATGTAGTGTATGACTAACGCTAACGTTGTCAATTGACGTCGGACTCACGAAATGTGTAACCGACATGGCTCATACCAAATGCCACACTGGCAATCGAACCGAATGCTGGACTTATGGCGCCGCTCGAGTTGACTAATGACAATGGCTTTTGGTCAATTAAACTGACATTGCTGGCGTGGTTAGGTAGCACGAAAACGTTTGACATCAGTATTGATTTTGAGAGACGTCTATCGTCTTGACGTGTTTTAGTATTTTATCGTCGACGGTACAGTTGGTCCAACTAGTTTACCAAAATGGTTGAACGATACACAACATTTAATCAATGTTTAATTTTTGGGAAATGGAAGCCCATGACACAACCAAGACTGCAATAACATATTAAAAAATCATAATACTAATTACTAAAATAAAATTGATTGTCACTCCGTTATTGGTAGTCAATCTCCATTACATAATCTTTATACATCATTAACAGTAATAGCATGAATAAATGGTGAGAGGGTATTACAAGAGTGATATTTGCAATCAATATCCACTATAATATAATAATCGCATTATATTTTACTCAAACACTCGGTACATCCGGGTCAATATAGGCTCCAAGATTGGCACAAATCACCTTGGTCGCCTTAAATTCCTATAAACAGATTATGGGGAGTCCGTGGGACTAATCTCCGACACCATTTTAAGTTTTTCCAATGTATCAGTACTTTGGCCAAATTTGTCGTTACCTATTTCCTCATTCTTGGTCTTCATTTATAATAAATTGATCGTGTGATCATGACCCACGTTGTGTGTTCCTACTTGCTAAATCATGGCCTTGTTAGGATGTTCATTAGTTTTGATTGATTTTCTTCTCAGAGCAAGAAACACCCTATATCTAGCAGATTGTTACTTATGCTCACATGTTCAATCTGTTTATACTATGTTTTGGCCTCAGTGTTTGACTTCAATTGGTTTGGGGAGATGTATATCGTAAATCCCCTCCCTACCCAAGGAGTCATGACGAGCTATGTAGGCGTACTTTTCATCAGAATGAGAAACGGTTGGTGGTGAATTGGATTAAGAAAGAGAATTTCATGGACTTTAAGAATCGTAATAGAAAGTCAACGTTGAAGTGAGCATCGACTTCTTGGGTAAAGACATGTGGGAAAGTGCGACCGAGCTCTTTTTAGTGGTAGTTGTTAGAGGCCTGAGAACAAAGGGAAAATTTGAGATATAAGAAGAGCGGTAATGTCAATATTGATCGTCAGTGTTTTTAATGAATATTTCAGAAAATTAGTCAGAGTAACGTATCAGTTTCAAAACCACCATGAGGGAATATAAGTATAGCTTGTTTATGTGATTACATCATCTATAATTTTAAAGTATGGTTTGAATGGGTTGTAGTAGTGTACTTACAGTAACGATGTGGCTGTGTTGAGAGAGGGTTATCCCTGTTTGTATGTTTGTTTCTGAGATCAAGGCTCTCTTCACTAATTATGTTGCGTTGAGGCCACCACTAGGCTTTTTCAGTATTTATGAGCATCAGTTGCAGTGTGGCCTAACTCTACCCGTCTCAGATTACTTCATGAGCGTGTTGGAGACTTATGGTGTGTATCTTGCTTAGTTTCATCCTTGGGGATACCCATACTGGTTGTTTTTAAGCAAGTATATTGTAAGGCCAGAAATAATTTTAGTGTAAATTATTTTTCTACATTTTATCATGTTCACAGGTGGACGTGGTTGGATCCCGAGTGACATTTTATCCTACGATTTCAAAAGTTGACCTCGTGCGGGGATTCCCTAACAACTGTGAAAGTTTGGATAAATAAGTTTGTTTATGTTAAATGTTCTGGTAGGGATTCAATGCCGGTGTGGATTGGCAATGTGCTTGTGGGTAAAGAGGCAAAGTGGAATAAGGATATGGTTTCTATGAGAGAGTTAGCTAATCGTGCCATGGAGGTAGGGAGGCCTAGAGGCAGGCGAGGTATAGTACTCTATATTTCATTAAAGACTTATTGATTTGCTACCAATATGTGGGTTACATAAACTTATTTCTTGAAGGGGTAAGGTTTTAAAGCCTGTCAGGCTCTATGCCCTTTAACCGGAACGTGAGGAACGTCTTTTTTTAGTTCGACTCTTAACAAAGAACGAGAAGATAGAAGTCAAGGTTGAACATAAGGAGCTATGTTATTCTATGCAAAGGAAAAGTGTCGAAAACTCGAGGTTTTATTGAAGGAGCAGTATGGCGTAAATGGTATCCTTATTGCCAACAATTTCTAAAATTCCACATACTAGTCCTAGTGCTACTAGAGAGGGTTGGAAGACTCGTGCTCTCTTCTTGGAGCAACAAATGGAGGATTTAAAGTAAAACCTAAAGACTTATGCATATTTAGTGTACCTAATGAGCATGCAATTAGGTCATTGGGACTGTAGGTCTATTGCTGACCGTAAGTCTTATTGTGTGAAATAGGCGCGCCACATGGAGGATGCATGTAGGAGACGAAGTGTATTTACAAATGCGATGGAAACTAGAGGAAATACTCAAGATGGAAGGTGAACAAGGAAAAGTATTAGTTTCTGCCTAGTGGTTCCTAAGGTTGTATCTTGTGTCTTTGATCTAGATAGAGTTACTAGTGCTTTGTCATTCTACAAGGTATTCCCGCATACTTAAGTTCGTTGTAACTAATATTTGATATAGGGTGTTAGTGTGGAAGGTCTAACATGAGAGTCTGTGGGTGATACGTTCTGAGTTTTTATTTATCTAAAAATTGATATTTCTATATGTTGTAGGCTATCATGTAATTATGAATAAACTAATTTACGGGAACCAACAAAGAGGCTACACGTGGTTGATTTTTTGGAGTTGGAGGATGTGTTTAGAGTGAGAATTATTGTTATTAACTTTGGGGATTCTCCCTGATTGTTGTCTGTGAGGTGTGTAGGGTTTGTAGTATACGTTGCGTGTCAATACGAGAAGGCGAGGTGTGCGTCCACTTCTGCGCAAGGCAGGTGATTTACTAGGTGTATGCGAAGCCGTGGTTACTCGTATCATTCTCATCATGGGTTATGGTAGATTTCTTACTGAGGAAAGCCGAAAATTATTTTCCAACTTCTTTCGCATCCAGTTAGTGAATGTATAGGTGTGGTAGCATCCCAGTTGCAAAGTGGGGGGATATTTGTGATATTATTGGTTAATTTGACAGTGTAGGCTTGGATAGTATGGGTTATATGGGCTTGTTCTTGGATATTTGTTGGAAAAGTAGATAAATTAGCCATGTGGGCAAGGTGTGTATTCCTAATTATCTCCACCGGGTAGTTTTTTAAAAGTGAAACGTTCCACTTCTCCAGGCCAAATAAGTGCTAAGTCATTTTTCGATAGACGGGGGAACACAATTTTTTAGATATTCACATAATTGTAGACTTCGTTTTTATGCATGTGTCTTACATATATAAGGGCAAGGCTATTGGGAGATATCCTTCATTTTAGTTTGTTTGTGGCAGTGTTGCACTTAAGTACTAGTGGTGTTAAACTTATGGTTGTGTTCAATTTTCTGTCTATTGTCGGTGAAGGTTTTATGAATGTGTGTAAGCTGTAACTTTCTATGGGAAGTATCGTGTGGGATATTGGGGGTATTCTTCGTAGGCGCCTAGAACCTCACTGGTTTCATGATAATCCTATATGGGTGGATTGTTTGGAGGAATTATCTCTGTTACTAGAGTTGTAAGCACAAGTTGCGTCCATTGTTAGATATGCTAGAAATAATCATCCTTACTATAAGTATTTTCCCTTATGATTTCTTAGGGGTGCTTCGTGTTTATATTTTTCTAGTGCTCATTATTGTGTTTTGTCCTATGTTTTACTTGGATCGGTGGATGAGATCAGCGAACACAAGGTCGAGATGGAAGAGGATGAAGTAATTCCATATGCCAGACCACTAAAGATGGGGGCTGAGGGGAATCCTAGACTCGTGGTGGCTTGGGTCTAGGGGACAGCTAGGATGCACGGTTGACAAACTTACCGGTTTTAACAAGTTTCAAGAGTTCGTTCAACTGTGCAAAAACCGGGTACTGTAACCCATGATTTTTGTGTATGCTTTAGGCCTTTTGAGCCAAAGACTAAATATTTATTTTTTGGCCTTCCGAGCCAGATGGTAATGTTTGACTTTGTTTTAATTCTTATTATTGTTCTTGGCTTACTACTTGTTGTGTTGTTAGTGGTGTGGTCTGATGATTTGCAAATACATTTGTGTGGTACGCTGGGGTAATTTTTAGAACATTTGAATATATAAACATGCGGTGTTTGGTTAATTTATAGAGATCCAATTCCGAATTCGTAAGCTTTTTTGAAACACTGTTTCAATGAGCATGAAACGTATTTATAATTTCAGAACTCTAATTCGGTGATATATTTTCAATCAAACAAATTTAATTTTGTTGCCAATATTGTCTCAAAACATGCGCCAAACTTAGAACTCAGCGAGACTTTATGTCAAATCTAATCTGATATGATTTCAGCCGTCGAAAGATAAATTTATTTAAAAACTGGCTGTTAATAATCCAACCTGAATTTTGGAAAATGGTCTCACAAATCATTATACTTCATTGATACACGTTATGATATCTAAACCTCCTTGTGCTTCATTTTATTTGGTTATTAAAAACAATTAATTAAATAGACGCTATTCCTAATTGGTTACATGTCTCGGAACAGCTATGTTTTGAATTCGGGAACGTTTACTTTTGTTCAACATCGACCAGGTTTATGGAAGTCCTTTCGGAAAATTGTGTAAGTCCAGATTGGTTTCAACTTTAGGCAAACTATGAAATTTTACGGTGTGAATAATCTATCAAAAAGTACTCCAAGTTCGAGAACATTATAAAAACACTTAAATAACAACATTCAATTATTATATGAACCCCATAAGTTCAAATTCAAAGTGTATTACATAAAAAATGAAATTGGTAACGACGATACTGTACTATCATTCTCCATAATTTTAAGGCAAACATGGGTACAATGTTAGATCATCCTCAGATGATTCCTCATTATCTTCATCATCACTGGATGATGTAACATGTCCAAATGCAACCTCCTCTCCATCTTCACTTATCTCTTCATCAATTTTTTTCTTTCGATGGTACGCATCTTCTTCGGCCATGAAGATCCTCGACCTCTATCTCAAGGGATTCTTTTTTGTTAACAAAGCATGAAAATGATTTCTTGACTTTTTGCATGAAACCTTTGTCATCCCCTAGAAATTCATGACATATAATACAAATAAAGAAACGACATTCACATAACAAACCAAATTTACATTATTTCAATATGACTTACTGACTGCGGTTGACGAAGAAGAATCATACTCCGCATCCCTAGCCCTCTTCACATTTTTAACGGCTCATACCAGCACGACCTTCACCCTCAGCTAGTTGGTTTTAAAATCCACTTCCAGTTGCTTGAGATATATACACTTCTTGTCATAGAATTAGCAAGGCAATGGATGGTAAACATGCATAATTTTTTCTTCTCGAATAATCTTAGTGATCAAGCAACCATAGGGGAACTCCTTCTTCATCGCCTCAGTGGCTTTGTTCATGTAGGAGAATATGGTCCCCGGATTGAAAGCTTTATTTTCCATTCTGTTACAATAAGTCCATAAGCTTCCAATTATAATTTCACAAACATGTCTTCCACTCAGTAGCACATTAATAGACATCCTCTCAAAAACCAATCTTTGCTTTACGCTCAACGCCGACAAGTCATATATGTATATATATATCGTTTTTGTCTGGCCTATCTTCTAACAATCTAAAATACTTATGCCACATATTTACCGTAAATCAGGGTTGAGATTCAGTCTTGATAGGCCACGATGGTTGCTGTCATAAGAGCCATCGGGAACGTTGCAACGCACTAAACTAAGCTTGGCCCCGGGGCACTATAAAAACAACATTTAATGTGAATTCATTTACAGCGACCCTAATTCCATCAACCATGTCTAAGTTAGAGTTCTCGATGTGCTTCCCCAAATTAGCATAGAATTAAACAATATCATCATGATGATTTAGATAGTCCATTATTATTAGGTTTTGTAGTTACAAAGGAAGAAAATGGTCTAATATGTAATCGAAATTTAGACTAGAGACAGAGTTGGGTTTTAACACCATTGTAGTTGTGCATTTACAGTATAGCCAACTCTCGTACCACTTCGATGCCTCCTCGTTGATGAACTTGCGACTTAGTCTGGTCTCCCATAGACACCGGTGATTACATCACATTGTTTTTATCTTTGCGGACTGGAGACATCTCTTCTTGCTCTACCACCAGTTGCAATGGCAGGTTGAGTTGTGCCACAAAAGGAGCCTTTGAGGTTAAACTCCTTTTTGATTTTGATGCATCCCAAGAATGAACCATCAAAGATAGTTCCAATCTTTGAGGATTGAACTTGGTTTTTATGAACCGGAAGGTGTAAGTGGATGAAGAATTTCTAACTATATTAGGAGTAAGAAAGCGTTGAGGAAGAACACTATTTTTCTGAGATCTTGTCACAAAATCGCAATAGGTGTCATTTATATATCAAGCACCAGCCCAACAAAACTTTTAATTTTGGAACACTAATCGTAACGTGTTCCAATTTTGGAGCATCATTGGACTTTATATTAACGATCAATGCACAACGGCTTACAACCGTGCAAACCCCCACTCAAAATTGAAGATTTATTTAACCCCGAACCCAGGCCCTAAAGCCAAATTCTTCCACTTCATCTAAAAATTGTTCTTCCCCATTACAATTTCCCTTACCAACATTCAACAATCAATTTTGGTATAGCGATTTATCATGAAGGGAAGAAACTGAAAATCACCGAGCAAATGAATATGGTCATCTCTTTAGGTTCGGATATGAAATTAAGGTGAATTCAGGTTAGTTTTTTATGCCCACTTTGTAATGTTTTGTGATTGGAGCAACCTATATTAGAGATTCCAATGTTGTTAATATATTTTGCCATAGCATATCATTGTTACATATTGTTTAAAAATTTAGGTTTTTTGTGGAAAATCCTAGCAATATTCTTGATGGATCCATTGTGGTATGCATGATATGAATTTTATTGGGTTTGTGTAGTTGGATTTCATTCAATACAATTTACAATTACAAAAAGAACCAACAATGGACATAGCTCGAACACAAGTAGTCAATGTGCACAAAGGCATTATGGGAACGATTGGTATGCGAGGTAGGTTTTCATTCGAGCATTATTTTTACGCCATATCCCTTCGCGGCCTATTTATGTTAACATAAAATTCTAACTTTAAAAATTACCTTGCTTTTGTCATATGCTAGGTTTGTTAGGAAGTGTATGTTTCAAGATGATGGCGGCATGTGTCGGTCGCTCCAAGCAAGCTACAAAGTGTGGGGAATATGATGAAAATCTACAAAAATAGGTTGGAGGATGATGTTTTCCTCATTCACATTACAATATATTTCAATAGCATCTGTTTTTAGTCATTTTCAATGCATTACTACCTGTTATTTAGTTAATTCCGAATAGTTTAGAGGGGTTTTTTAATAAAATTTTGTCCCAAGTGATCTCTATAGATAATGGACATAATTTTAGTTAGTTGTAATGCACGAAGTATAATTGAAATAATTGTTGTTTTGAGACAAACACGTTGTTATTCCCACTTCGACATAGTTGAACTACATTTCAAATTCGCAAATTGTGAAATAACTAAAATTTCCGATATGTAATCTAATCTCATAACTAACATCGGCTTGAAAATTTATATGTGCATTTTAAAAGAAAACTGAAATGTGTTCTGAATTTAGAATTCAAAACAATCCAACCCACAGCAAATGAATCTATTTACATTCAGATTTTGGATCTTATTCTACCGTATTTATTTTCAAAATTGTATTAATTGACATAGAAGTTCCGATGACACACCAATTTCCAAATCAAAGATGGGAACTTCCGGAATCAAAATATTGGATGGCGTTAAACGAAGGATACCAAGAGACGTTAAAGCGTCTTTGTTTACACTAAACATGGAGGTCAATCACCACCACACATTTCGGTACCCTGAACAACGGTAGTTCCACAGATTCGTCGTCCTACGCCCACTATACAATACTACATGTTGAATGCACCAAATTCTACATGTTGAATGCCACTATAACTTCTGTTTGACACCCTTATTTTTCCACTAGTAAAACTCACTCAAATTTAAGAAAATGCACCAAAATCTTTCTCTAAACTATACATATTATTCATTTTGGTACCTTTTGTGTAAATATTTATAATTCTACAATTTTTAGAACACTGCACAATACTAAATGTTGAGTTATTATACTATTAAGGATGAAGATCTTCATTCACAAACATCATCACAGGGACTACAATCTTCTTGTACAACATCAATAATTTTTATCCTTGATGTAGCTTATATGCATAAGACTATTTTTATCCTTGATTCATTAACTCCCTGCATCAATCTTGCTGCATTCAACAATAGTACATATTTGTCGACTTGAATGAGCTTAAAGTAATTGAAGGAGCCATCACCTTATATACCCTAAACCCCACATACATGAAAAACATCATCAGGAGAGGATAAAAAAAGCTACACCCATCAACGGAAATCATCAAAATCTCAATCAAATAAAGAAAAACATTAACATGCAAGGAAAAAAATACCACCATAACCCATTTCATCGAAAATCTCATCCGAAAAATGAAAAACATTAACATGCGAGGGAAAAGAAAAAATCAACGAAAACTAAACACCTAGACACATGAGCAAAGACAACAAAAATCCACTTAAAATCTCCTATCTTAATACTATCAAAAACATAAAGTTAACTGCACATAGAAACTCAATAGCAACAACAATGTATTTGAATCACATAAGCTATTTATGAGAGAAGAAAACATCTAAAAGATATAGGTACGTAGCTAAATAAAGCATCAAACATCAAGTAATTTTTCCTTCATTAATCGGCCTATGCAAATCCATTAACTACTCACTTAGCACCGACCATAAGCGCCAAATGCAGCTTAAGCTCCTCATTCTGGAGGAGAAACTCGCCGATCAAGGATTTCCCAATGCAGAGGTTGCCGAGAAGTTCGGCGAGGCTCGCGACACTCTCGAGGCTTCTAATATTGTCGAAGACGCCGGTGCTCATGTCTGTCTACACCATTTTATTTATCGAACTAGAAGAAAATCCACATTTACGCGACCTCGGTTTCAACATCACTCGATCTCCAACAACCGAAAATGAGTTCTAGCACTAGTAGATGTTGCTCGGCAGAAGGAACGATGGTGATTCAAAAGATGACGACACCTTTGAAGATTGAACAATTGCGACTGTGATGATCTCCATTCTTCGTAATGCTGCTAGGAATTGTGGAGGAAATTGGACGATGCGAATTGCGTGAGATTGAACAATGCGAATTGTGGAGAATTAGGCTAGGGAGAATTGGTTTATGGTTTTAATATATATTACAATGAGATTTTATGGTTTTAATTATATTTTAAGAAGTTATATATTTTAACAAGTTATGATTGATTATATATTGTAAAGAATCAAAATTAGTAACATATTATAATATTATTATAAGTTATGATTGATTATATATCGTAAAAAATTAAATCAGTAATATATTATAATATTAGTATGTTATTTTTAGACAATTTAGGTTTAGCTTAGTTAAAATGACTTCAATATTCTCGGTTGACAGCACCATCCAAAAAGTAAACAATTTCTATTATATAGTGTTTGGGATTAGGTGCCGAAGTGTGAAGATTAGGGGTTTTATGTTTGTTTGCCAATAGATCCCTATACTTGTTTAAAAAAATTTAAATTGACTCCGAACATAGATTATTTATAGCCTGGCCCCAAAATTATAGTAAGGTGGTTTAACATGTCACTCTAAAGTTTAGAGTTTAGAATGTCTCATAGGGTGTCATCTAGTCACAAACCCTACCAAACGAACTAGAGTGGAGAAGAAGAAGTAAGTCAGGAAGTAGGGGGCAGATCAGTAGGAGATTAAGGGTGGGGTCCACCCCTTTCATTCTTGAAATAGACCTAATTTCAAAGAAGAAGAAAATTATTATCTTTGATGACAAGTGTTCGGGTTCAAGTAGTAATAACCAGAGTGGCCCGATAGGCTTGAGAGGATTAGAGATTTCCAACGGAAGTTCTAGGTGGGGCATCAGAGCAAGAAACACACCCATAAAATCCACCATAGCAACTATATTTCTGCTACGAAGAAGTGCAATAAAAAACAATGGACCACGGTCCAACCAACGGCGGAACTAGGGGGGTCGAGTCAGGGCAACCGCCCCGGATGAGTTCCGGTGGTGAAGAAAGTATTATTCATTCTTGCATCTTTAGCTTCGGCTGGTTAAGATAGCTGAGAGGAGTATTGAGCTCCTCCCGGGCAACAATTTCAACAGTTGGAAAATTAAAACTGTAAAAATAATTGTCTCCGGAGTTACAGAGCCGGTGAGACTGTGAAGAAGACGATGTTTATCATTATAGAATGGGTTGGGTATGATTAAGTTTTTTTAAAGGGTTTTGGGCTTTGAATAGTAATAGTATTTTTGGGCTTTTACATAAGTAGAAGGAAACCCAAACTTAATTGTTTGGTCTTTTTCTTTCTTTTTAAATTTATTCTTCTTTTAAACTAACTTTTCTTTTTCTTATAGTATAATTTTCTCTAAGAACAAAATATTTTTCATTTTTCTGTTTCTCTCCATCCTACATGTAATCATATAAATTTTTACCATAATTTTCAATGCATATTTTTCTACAAATACATTTAGTTACATATAACAACGCTTGATGAACAAATATATTTAAAATACATGTTACGATGAATCTAATAATGTCTCCAACCAATTATTTTAGTTACATATAATAATAGTGTATTAAAAATTGATATATTATAAATACATGTTATGATAAAGTTTAACAATATTTTGCAATTCGCATAATCAAATTAATATTTGTATATTAATTAAAATTTATAATCAAATGTATCATAAAAAATGACCGAATATTAAACAATTGCAAATAGTATGTAGTAAAGAACTTCGTGGAGTACTTTTAAAAAAATAAAATTTTAATCGGGTTTATAGGCTTCCAGACCCATCAACCGAAGATTATCGCACAACGTGATCATGGTATTGCTTTTTATATTTTAAAATAGTGACGCCTTGACACAACATATAAAAAGACAACAAAGAACTTTTCATCTCCGCTACCTTGAATGAGAAAAAAATTATATACTAACCCGCCCCCTTAATATATTTGTCTGGTTCCGCTACTGGGTCAGCCCAAGCTAAGGTTCAAGTAGGCTCAAGCAGCAGGGGTAATTCACCAAAAATTAAGCCCAATCACAGGAAATATACCCAGTGGAGGAAAATGTTAATAGAGAATTATACCAAAGTTCAAAGTGAAACATTAAGTTGGGCAATGTAGGAATTTATACCAATCGCTGGAAACATGGAAGAAAAGAGGAAGAGAACCTAGGAGATATAGTCTTCCATAAGAGGTCCTGAGTCAATGCAGCAAACAAAGGTCAACTGATTGAAGCAGCCGAGAGGTACCCAAAGATCGACAAAGAAACCGAGATTGAGAATGGAAAAATGGTCATTGTCGGGGCCTGCACGTACGAGGATGTCATCTTAGTCGTGATGAACACAAGCGGGGAAAATTTATGCGGTGTTTCGGTGGTTGGTTAGAAAAAACCAACAAGACGTAAATGAATCTACTTAGTTGGAATTGCAGAGGGCATACGCACCCTCTGACAGTAAATGTTTTTAACAACCTAGTTCCACAATATAAGCCTAACATTTTATTTATGATGGAGACTAAATGTAATAGTAGTAAGATTAGTATATGGCTAAAGAAGTCTTATTTTACCAGTTGGGAAGTAGTAGATGTTATCAATACCAGTGGCGGGCTATGTGTATCCTGGACACCGAAGGTAGCTAAAAGCTGCCAAAATTTTGGATTTTGTAACATCAATTCTACGATGGGGCGAGAATGGAAACTCATATTGCTCTATGGACATCCTGTAAAAAAGAATAGGGAGGAAGTATGGAATGAGGTTAAAAGTCTCTTGGTAAACATCTAGTCCCCACTATTGGTAATGGGTGATTTTAACCAAGTACTGGGAAATGAGGACAAGAAAGGGGGGACCGAGGTCATACCCCGAGACACGGCTGGCCTGCTAGAAGTATTACAGGTGCTTTTCTAACCGAGCTCCAAAATAAGGGCCATTGGTTCACGTGGTAGAACGGGAAAAAAGAGACCAGCTCATTCTGGAAATGCTAGATAGAGGATTTGCAAACCAGACATGGTTTAACACTTTTCCAAGATACAAGCTCAGCAACCACTCTATCATAAGATCAGACCACGGCCCTATTACACTCTCCGCACATCATGTAAAAAACCAAGCAAGGTTCCTAGACAGCTTGAAGTTTGGATCCTCTTGGGTTCGTCAAGAGGAGGTTAGGGATATTGTTAAAGCAATGTGGCACCAAACGGACCAAGCTAGCCACCAAACGGAATTTTACTCAACGTAACAACAAAGACAAATGGGTCGGGTGCATATAAAAATAGCTAACACACCGTAGAGAACAACCAACTGGAGCAAGGAAAATGTGAGGTGCCTAGAGAAGAGCATAAGACACAAAAAGAAAGAGATAGAAAAACTACAGAGAAACAACAACTACGAGGCAGCTAGCACATCCTCAGAAGAACTCGAAAAACTACTCACTCAACAAATTAAATGACTTCTGGAAGCAGAGGGCAAAAATAGACTGATTTAATGACAGTATTAAGAACACGAGTTTTTTCCGTAGCTGAGTCAAGAAGAGACAAGGGAGGAATCACATCATGCAGCTCAAAGGAAAACTCAGAGGCCTGCATTATGGAGCCAATGGAGCTGCAAGAACTAGTAGTGGAGCACATTAGCACATTGTTTGTAAGAGAATCAATAATGCCCCAATATGCGTTTAGCCAGTCAACTTTGGAAGATGTTTTACGACTCATTCAACCGTCATTAAACATAGAGCAACAAAGGAAACTAGTATCGCAAGTCACAGATGGTGAAGTTAAGAAAATTGATTTTAAAATGTGAAAATGGAAGGCACTGAGGCCAGACGGAATACTACCGGGGTTCGACCAACACTACTAGATTGAGGTGGGCGATAAAATTATGAAGGTAGTCTAAGAATTCTTCCGAACAGGTAAGATGTTGAAGGAGTGGAACCACACCAACATCACACTCATCCAAAAGTTAAGGTACCAACTAAACCATATTATCTAAGGCTGAAAAGTTTATGCAATGTTATATACAAGGTGGTAGAATAAGTTCTAGCCAATAGACTTAAGCTGATCATGGGGTACCTAATCTCGGGAAACCAAGTAGCTTTTGTCTAGGGTATATCCATAGCTGAGAACTCATTGATAGCACATGAAATGGTAGAAAAGGTTAGGTATGATAAGCAAGGGAATAAAGTCCTAACAGCCATTAAAATAGACATGAGAAAAACATATGATAGGGTGTCATGGGCATTTATAGAGAGGGTCATGGAATGGATGGGTTCCCAAGGATATGGGTTAATTGGTTTATAAAATGTGTAACAACGGTTACATATTCTGTTATATTCAATGGGGCACTCTCAAGAAGTTTTGATCCAAGGCAAGGGCTAAGACAGGGATGCCCCCGCTTGCCTTTCCTATTCATCCTATGTCAGGAAGCACTATCGTCCATGAAGGCATCCGCCCCTTTTCAAGAGGTGTTCAAAGTAGTACAATGTGGAAGATCAATACCTAGGGTTTAACATCTGATGTTCACAGATGACTACATCCTGTTCCTAGAGGTAACGGGGGATGCATTGAGAAAACTAGCTGCAACACTAAACCTATTAGCGGCATATTCAAGACAATGACTCAACTTCGATAAGTTAGCATTCTTAATAATCCCAAATGAAGGGCCAAATAAAAAAAAACTAATTAATTGCATTTTCAAATTGAATCCCAATCTTTTGAAAGGAAGATATCTGGGTCACAACATCAACTTCAAAGGTCAGATTGTTCAAAATTCTACAACGCAAGATCATAGCAAAGATTCAGAGTGGAGAAAAAGTGATTTGTCTGTAATGAGAAGGATCACATTGTGTCCTAATATCCCTTTCACAATGCACCATTGGAAATTTCATGATCCTGAAGACTACGACTAAAGAGGTACACAAATTCATGGAAAGATTTATTTGGGCGGGCGACCCAGAATGCCTAGAAACCCAATGGAAAGCATGGCCTAAAATATGTGTCTCAAAGTGATGAAAGGGTCTGGGAATACGATCCACGACAGAGATGAACCAAGCCATGTTAGCAAAACAAGTATGGTCAATTCTGATTAAAAAAGGATTCATTCTTCTCCAAGTTCTTTAGGGCAAAGTACTGCAGAAACCAGGAATTTCTAGAGACCAAAGTCAAACAGGGTAATTCTTAGGGGTGGAGGGGCATCATCTGGAGATTGGAGCTAATCAAACCCCATCTAAAGTGGAAAATTTTCAAGGGAAAAGGGTAGGCATATAGGAAAACTAAATCCCAAACCAACATAACCCAACCCACTTTGAAAATGACCTCCTGTCAAACCTGGGATTCAAAGTCAGTGTTCTACTAGAAAACAGAAAGGAGTAGAGAATGTCTCTCCTCAACGTGCTACTTCCCCCACAAACGGTTGGAGAAATCACAAAGATACATATTCTAAACCACGAATTTAGAGAGCATGATTATCAAGTATGGGACAAGGAATTACTAGGAAAAGACACAGTAAAGTCAGGCTACCATGCAGCATGCGAGAAAAACATGAGACTTCAGCCTTCAATATTAACCACTGACTTAACCGACTATACAAGGGAGCGTATGTGGAAGTTCCTATGGAATGCCCAAAATACCAGAGAACATAAAACTTCTCATATGGAAAATGATTCAAGGAGCCTTACTGACGAACCCAAATCTTAGGAAAAAGTTAATGAATATAATAACAATATGTAATATGTACTAAACAAAGGAGGAATCAGTGGAACAAATTTTCGAGTGTGAGTTTGCAAAAAGGGTCTGGAGGCTCAGTATGTTGGGTTTAGAGTTCAACGAGATGCCAACGTCACTCGGTGAGTAGCTAACACAATGGTTCAAGATTGCGCCGGAAAAAAAGACAAGGAACTCCCTTGCATCATAATTTGGGCGAGATGCATTGTAGGGACAACGAGACAATAGATCAAGACCAAATCTTCTTAGACCAGGCGGCCTCAATAATTCAGATGCTAACATGGGAGGAAAATAAGATTCTACGACGATCTCAAAGAGTTCAGATAAACACCGACAACAAATCCCAACAAAGATCACACCAGCAACCAAGGGCGGAGGTAAATGTAAAGGATCTGGTTAGATTCGAAGGCATATAACTACAATGGCTAGATAGAGAAGCAAGGATAGAAAGTCCATTCCCCGGATCATAATTATCAACACGGACGATGCGTTCTCGTGGTAGCCTTAGGAAACGATGCAGCTGCTTGGTGTGCTAATACACCACAGTAATTCCCTAATAGGAAGGTACGAAAAAGCTCCAGTTCCTATCGGGTGTACAAGCGAAACTGACAGCGGCCCTTAGCGTTATAAATGAGGCATCAGCAAAAGGAGTCAGACATCTTCTAATCAGAATAGATTGCGAGAATGTTCTTACATACATCATCAAGTATCTGAAATTCCCCTTAGATGTAAGACTAATAGTTAGGGAAATCAAGATATTAGGAATGGTGCGTAGATTTCTCAATTGCTAAAGTAAATAGACTAGTAGTCACTAACGCAAACAATCTGGCACAGTCGGCCATAAATTGTAACCCCCCTTCAATGCATTAATGAGAAACAACCCACTGTTTTTTAGAAAAAAATAAATATCATCTCTCATTTAATTTATTTTAATTTTTATTATATATTTAATTCATGAATTCGCTCAATCTATGTGTAATTTTTATCAAATAAATTGAGCTACGGTTCTCGGTTCTAGATCAATGGCCGACTACAGCTTTACTAGTTATAAAAACAAAAATAACCACCTCTAATAGAATATTAAATGAATTAGAATCAGGTTAAGAAAGAAATACCTTTTCTGATTGGTTTTGTATATATCATTTTCCATATCTAATTATGTCTTATATATCCTTTGTACTCATTATATATATGAATACACACACCCATAATTTTTTTTGGTTTTTATATTCTATCATGGTATCAGTCAGTTCTCTCCAAATATTCTCTAGCTTTTCCCAAAACTTTAAATCATCTTTCCCCAAAACCTTCAATCTCGGTCGTGCCCACCCCTCGTTCTCATAGACTCCCGCAGCTGATTCAGTACCGCCGATCGCCGTCAAAGCCGCTGTCGGACGAGCTGCTCATGCGCCGTCCACCCGCCACCAGATCCCCGGCCACACCGCTGCTGATTTTTATGGTTCTGTTAATCGTTGCTCCTAGTCCACGCACGAAGGTTAAGTCAATCGTCCACGGCAGTTCATAAGTTTTCTTTGTGTTTGGTGTGATTTGATTTATTTTTTTTGCTTGGACTCGCTCCTGCTTGTTCCTGATGTCGACCATTACGCTTCCGTTGTTGATCAACTGCATCACCATCAAGATTGATGGTTCCGACTACGCTCACTAACATTCTCAGGTTACTAATTTTTTACAAACTGTCAAATTAATTGGTTATGTTGATGGTTATGTCAAATCTCCTGCTGCCCTTGCTAGTTTGGCTTCCAAGGAACCCGATGGCAAGGCCTCTGAGGCAGCTGCTGCTTATGATGCTTGGATTGAGACATTTAAGCTAGTCCAAGCCGCTCTTTTTTCTTCTCTGACACGTTCTACAATGTTAAGAGTTTACGGTACTGCTCAGGTATGGGAAGCTTTAGCCACTACATACCAGAATAATTCTCGTGCTCGTCGTATTTATCTTTGTGATCATTTGCATGGAATTTGTCAAGATGATCAGTCTTTTCAGGATTATTATTCTCTTTTTAAGGACATTCTTGATGAATTACATGTTCTTTGCCATCCTCTTAATGATGAGAATGTTGTTATTTTTCCCGTGGCTTACATGACAAGTTGTCCAAGTTTTTATCCACCCAAATGGTGAAAGATCATTTACCACCTTCATATACTATTGTTGCTAATGTTGAGGCTTTAGAGTTCACTTAAATCTCGCTTGTCTATGCCTGGACCAGTCTCTTTTGCTTTTTCTATTTGTCAATAGGGATCTAAACAGTCTAACCACGGTAGGGGAGGCAGCGGTTTTGGACGAGGGAGGGCGGCCGAGGCCACTACCGCGGAAGAGGAGGTAGTCGTAACCCATCGCCAGCTGACAGTGGCATTCCTCCACAGGGCGGGCGGCCCAACTACGTTTTCAATTGGTGTCATCGCCCCAGCCATCTTGCTGAATTTCGTTACAGACTGTCTCATGTTGCTTGCGATGACGTTGCAAACTCTGCGGACACAGCTCAGCCACATTCTCAGTAACTGAATGCTACTCCTGATTGGTGCATGGATTTTGTTGTTACCAATCACATTGATGCTTCATATTCCAACCTGGATAACGTTGCTCCTTATAACGATAATCGTCGTGTTTATATTGGGAATGATTCTTCTTTGCATATTTCCCATGTTGGCGATAACCAGATTTTTATTCCCTCACTTTATCCGATGTGTTGGATTTTCTGAATATCACCATGAATTCATCGTCTTTTGCCAAGTTAACAAGGGATCTAAATGTTGTTGTTTGTTTTGATGACACTTCTTTCACTATTCATAACGAGGTTACCAAGGAGCTCGTGGGTCTAGGACACAGTGAGGGAGGTCTCTACATTTTAGATTATGGTGGTGCTACTTTAGTTTCTTTTGTTAATTCAAATAAAGCCAATGCCTCATTTGAGCTATGACATAGTCGGTTAGGACATGTTCCTTTTTCTATAACTTCATCTTTGATAAAGACTAGTAGTTTGTTAGTTACTAATTTCCTGCCTAAGCCTCATTTAGGTACTTATTGTTAGATGGCTAAAGGCAAGCATATTTCTTTTAATGATAATTTAAAATGTGAACCATGCATACTTGATTTAGTTCATTTTGACCTCTGAGGACCCTCACATGTTGTCTCTCGTTTCGGGTACCGTTATTATGTCATTTTTATTGATGATGACTCTCACTTTACTTGGTTATATCCTCTATGATGCAAGTCTGATTTTGTAGAGGCTTATTTGCAATTTGAAGCATTTATTGAGAATCGGTTTTCTACCACCATTAAAGTTTTTCAGAGTGATGGTAGAACTGAATTTGTGAATCATAGCATGCGAACTCATTTTTTGTCTAAGGGAATTCATACTCAGCTTTCATGCCATTACACTCCAGAGCAAAATGGTCGTGCAGAGAGGAAGCATCGACATATTACAGAGATTGGTTTATCGATGCTCTATCATTCTAGACTTCATCATTCATTTTGGTATGATGCTTTTTCCGCAGTAGTTTATATCATTAATAGACTGCCAACTACGATTTTATCTGGTCAGTCTCCTCTCTCCATTATTTTGGGTACTACGCCAGACTACTCTGATTTTCATCCATTTGGTTGCTGTGTTTTCCCCTATATGAGGCCTTATTCTGCACATAAACTGGCCCCTCGGAGTATGTCTTGCATCTTTTTGGGTTACAATTCACAGTACAAGGGTTATAGATGTTTTGATCCACTTACGAAGAAGGAGAACATCACTCGTCATGCTCTATTTGATGAGTCATTTTTTTCCAGCTACTCGTACTGGTACTATTACAGATTCTTCATCACTAGATGTTTCAGCATTTTTGGAGCCATCGCTAGTTCCATCAGAGGTGTTTGAGTCATTTTCTTCTCCGAAATCACCCAATATTTTGGAGGATTCAAATTTTCAGATTTCACCAAAAACTTAGGGTTCTTCAGAAAATTGCATTTGTTTGCCACAGGGTGACCAACAACATGATCAACAGCAGCCAATGCCGCCGCCACCGCCGCCACCAATTAACGCACCGGCCGCAAGTCATTCTCACACGACGACAACCCTGACGCCGTCATTACCGTTGATCCCTGCCTTACTTGCAACTTTGCCATTGTCGCCTGTCTTGGGTGCAGTGGCTTTCTCAAGTTCCTCGCCCACCACCTTGGGAATCGAGCCATACTCGGCTCCGAGTATTTCTTCCAGACATCCAATGACTACTCGTTCACGTATTGATTCTTTACAGTACAAGGATTTTTATAATTATTATATTTTGTGTTTATTGAGCTTATTATTTTCCAAGACCGAGCCTCGCAGTCATCGCTCTGCTGTCAAGGACCCTGAATGGGTTGCAGGTATGAACTCTGAAATGGTTGCGCTTCGTGCTCAAGAGATGTGGGAATTGGTTCCGAGTCCTCCACATGTTAATGTTGTTGGCTCAAAATGGGTGTATCGTTTGAAGTACAAGTCTCATGGTTCACTTGATCGGCATAAAGCTAGGTTGGTTGCTCAAGGTTTTTCGCAATTACCTGGTTTTGATTATGATCATACATTTAGTCCGGTGGTGAATGCATCTACTGATCATACTTTTTTATCCTTAGATGTCACCAGAAATTGGCCTTTGCGACAACTTGATGTTAAAAATGCATTTTTAAATGGTGTTCTTGATTCCCCGGTTTATTTGGAGCAGCCTGCTGGTTACAAAGACCCTATGCGTCCTGATTATTTTTTTTTGTCTACACAAGGCCATTTATGGATTGAAAAAAGCACCTCGTGCTTGGTTTTTACGTTTTAGTACTTTTTTGGTTGGCCTGAGTTTTGTATACAGTTCTGCAGATACTTCCTTGTTTGTGTTCTTACAGGGTGTCTCTTTACTTTATTTGCTGGTTTATGTTGATGACATTATTCTCACTGGGAATGATGGTCGGGTTAATCAGGAATTTAAGATTATCGATCTTGGCACTCTACGATATTTTTTTGGGTTTGCAGGTTGTTCGTACTTCCGATAGCTTATTTCTTGGTCATGCCAGATATGCAAATGACATTTTATTGCGCGCTGAAATGCAGGATTCGGCACCATTTAATATCCCTTTTGTAGCATTTTCGCAGATGTCCAGTTCTTCAAGTAAGCTATTTGGAAACCCCACACTTTATCGCTCTTTGGTTGGTGCACTACAATATTTATCCATCACACATCTCGGCATTTCTTATCTTGTGAACACGACGAGTCAGCATATGCAGGCTCCTACTGATGACTATTACCAGACTATTACTCGAATTCTGGGCTATGTGTGTGGTACTCTGCAATGTGGATATCAGTTTCGTGCAAATTTGTCCGCTTTACCAGTTTTGGGTTATTCTGATGCTGATTGGCCTCGTTGTATTTAGACTCGTAGGTCTACTTATGGTTATGCCATGTTTCTTAATGGCAATATGGTTTCATGGAGTGCAAAGAAGCAATCTATGGTCTCTCGTTCTAGTTCTGAATCAGAATACCGGGCAGTAACCAATACTGCTGCAGAATTTGCTTCGTTGATGAATTTACTTCGGAATTTGCGAGTCACTACAGGTGTGTCACTTGTTTTGCTGTGTGATAAAAATAGTGCTCAGAATCCGGTTTCGCATAAGTTAGCTAAACACATTGATATTGATTATCATTTTGTGCGTGAGATGGCATCTTGTGGCAAGCTCAAGGTTGCTCATATTTCTACAGACCAACACTTTGCTGACATCTTTACAAAGGGTCTACCCCGTCCTCAGTTTGAGTTCTTACGGATCATACTTTGCATTGCGACAAGTCTCATGCTTCGCGCGGGGGGGGGGGGGGTTTTTTAT
>JAULKM010105462.1:0-41721 GCA_032355605.1 Rubia tinctorum | reverse complement strand
AAAAAGTCACACACCTCACATTTGCTGATGACACCATGTTGTTCTTAAAAGCCAACAAATCTAGCTTGAGAAGCATGAAAAGTTTTCTAAAAACTTTTGAATTAGCAACCGGACAGAAAATAAACTTCCAAAAATCATCCTTTTATCTGTCTAAGTTTGCTCCACCTTCTTATAGGCATCTGATAGCTAATATAACTGAAATAACTCAAGGATCCTTTCCATTTCTATACCTAGGCTATCCAATTTACATTGGAAAGACCAAACACTGCTATTTTCAAAGTATCTTTGAAAAAATAACAGCTAGGTTATTGATGTGGCAAAATAGATGGTTAGGCCAAGCTAGGAGGTTAATTATAATAAATTATGTGATGTCATATATTCCTTTGCATATCTTAGCTGTCATTAAACCAACAGTGGGAGTAATAAACAAATTGCATGTTCTTTTTGGTAAATTCTTTTGGGGAATTTCTAATCATGGGCAAAAAAGGTTTGGAAGTCATGGAGTCATTTGTGTTTCCCACTTATGGAAAATGGATTAGGGGTTAAAGAGTTCCATGTTTCCATCAAAAGTTTTTCAGTAAAACTATGGTAGAAGTTGCAAGTGGGTAACTCTTTATGGTCAGATTTTATGTGGAAATTACCTAACTATCTCAAATGCTCAAAGACCTGGAAAAAAATCAAGGAAATTTATGAGATTGCTTCTCAGAATACACTGGTTCAGGTAGGGGAAGGTAAAGTTTCCTTTTGGCATTCCAATTGGATTAAAAATTCTACATTGTATGATGATAATGAGTTGTGTTTCCTGAGCTTACTGTTTCTAAATTTTCTATAATCAGGATTATTATTGCCATCTTAATCACGGTTTTGATCCTTTGATTCAAAATGAGATTAGAAAGGATTTTCCATTATTGGAATCTTATGCAGATAGGCTGATATGGAAATTTGAGCTTGATGGACAATTTTCAATTAAGTCAGCCTATGATCTACTGAGACCGAAAAAGTTATAAGTTGCATCTTTCAATCATCTATGGTCTAAGCATTTGCCAATTTTTTATAGTGTTTTTACATGGAGACTCTTGAATAGATTTCTTGCATTTCCAGATATTCTGGAAGATTTTAACTTCCATCTTCCATCAAGATGTCCCTTTTGTAAAAATCACGGAGATGATCTGCATCACTGTTTCAATGATTGTGATATCATACAAACATTGTGGTCTCAACTGAATTTATTGTTTGATTTGGAAAACTTGACTTTTGAAACCTTATGGGATCGTTTCTTTTTCTATTGGAATTTAAACCTGAAATCTAAGTTGCACTCATTATGTGTCAAACTTCTGCCCTCCATAGCTGTATGGTTCATTTGGTTGGAGAGAAATAAGGCAATTTTTTAAAATCAAAGACCTAATCCTCAAAAGGTTTTTAAAAATGTCATTGATTGTTTCAAGTCTATCATGAAAGTGCATAAACTTAAATGGAACAGGTCTGACAGAAACAATTTTCCTCCTCAATTATTATCAGTGGCTTCTTTATCTTCTAAGTTGCAGATTCAAAGAACTATCCAAGTAGCTTGGAAGTTACCACATAGCTCGGTGAAATTGAACTCAGGTGGTTCATCACTGAGATCAAGTGTAGCAGGCGCAGGGTTTGTTTTGAGGGATCAACAATGGAAAGTATTGACTACAAGAGCTACATATCTAGGCATAATGGATAGTCTTGAAACTGAAGTACGGGCTCTTATTTTGGGAATGGAATCAGCTTTCTTTGCTGGTTGTAGTGAAGTTCAGGTTGAAGTTGATTCTATTGTTCTTCTAAAAATGATGCAAAAAGAGATAAAGGTACCATGGAGGTTAGAACATCTGTTCAGGGCTATATGGAGCATTTTGGGCGAGTTAACCTTTTCTTTTGCTTATGTATTTAATGAATCAAATGCAGTTGCATATAGTTTGATAAAATTAGCAAGTACAACCCAAGATTCGTATGTTTATAATCATCATAATCTTCCTAAGGATATAAAAGGCCTTATGATCTTAGATGCTAGGGAGTTTCCATATGTGAAAATCATGTGAACTCCTGCAAGGAACATATATTGCTGATATTCTTTTTTGCAGCTTGAAGGTCACTGGGATCAAACAGTGGTAGAACCCGAAGGAACGGATGGAAGGCAGAGCAACACTATGATGCTATGTTTGTTGTCCTTTGATTTTGAATGTCTCTTTAAGTCATTTGAAGGATCCGGTAATCTGTTTTGGCTACAGCAATCTACTTTGGCCATTTTGCTGAGATGATCATTTGGCTTAAATTAATCAAGGTCTCAACATGATCTAGTACTCAGGATCTCTTCGTCATCTCTGTAGTATACTATTCTAGGGAGAGTAATATGCAAGGGGTTAAAACGGAAGGCCGTCTCTTTTTGTCGACACAGAGGGTGGAGGCAAAAAAATGGGAGGCCGTTTTCTACCTCGTTCAGTGGGATAGGCCTTTCTCTTTATCAAAGCGGGGGGTGGGGTAAAGGGATTGGATTTCACATAGTTTGTATATTCTCGAAAACTTTTCTGACAGTTCCACGATGTAATTATCTTATCAACTTGAATGTAACGTTTATATCTTTTAAGCTATGGGGAAGCTAATACATTACCCCTCACCTTTGGTGAGTTTCATATTAAAAATATATTTTTTTTAGTTTGATTTTTTCACAATAAATTACTTTTTAAAGATAGTATATTTTATGATAATAGATTATGTTTTTAATACTTTTATTTATAGTTATAAAATATATATTAGTTTATATGTTTAGAACATTTGTTAATATTTTTAAATACTTTAAATTTTCATTTAAAAAAATATTTACTGCTGTCATATATATTAGTTTATACTTTTAGAACTCTTGTTAATCGTTAAACGATTTTGTTTAGACTTTAATTTTTAAAAGATAATGATTGAAGTTACAACCACCAAAAGTACAAATTAGTTCATATCTTCAAAATGTTATTTAATAGGTTTAGAGACTCGGTTTGGACTTTCATTTTATATACTAAGATAATTGTAGAACTTACAACTAGCAAATGTATAAAATAATTCATAATTTTAGAATGTTAGTTAGTCGCTTTAAAAAATTTCAGGTTATTACGATATACTTACAACTAATAAATATATATTAGTTCACGTGTTTATAAAATGTTTGTTAATCATTTTAAAGAATTTGTTTAGACTTTAATTTCCGTAAGATATTGATAAATTTACCACTAATATAGATATATTAATTCATGTGTTTAGAATGGTTGTTAATTGTTTTAAAGATTTTGTTTAGACTTTCACTTTCTGCAAGATAATAATAGACTTACAATTAGTAAAATACATTAGTTCACGTGTTTAGAATGTTTGTTAATCATTTTGAAGATTTTGTTTATACTTTCACTTTCCATACACATATCGATAGACTTACAACTAGTAATAATATTAGTTTAAGTGTTAGAGTTTTTTTAAATCTGTCTTAAAGACTCATTTTAAACTTTCATTTTTGTAAGTAATTTACAACTAGTAAATATATATTAGTTCATGTATTTGGAACGTTTGTTAATCATTTTTATGACTTTGTTTAGACTTTCACTTTCTGCAAGATAATATAGACTTACAACTAGCAAAGATATATTAGTTCACGTGTTTATAATGTTTGTTAATTATTTTAAAGATTTTTTTATACTTTCACTTTCTGTATGATATTGATAGACTTACAACTAGTAAAGATATATTAGTTCACGTGTTTATAATGTTTGTTAATTGTTTTAAAGACTCTATTTAAACTTTCATTTTTTTGTAAGATATTTGCAACTAGTAAAGATACATTAGTTCTTGTGTTTGGAACGTTTGTTAATTAACCATTTTATAGACTTTGTTTCGACTTTCACTTTCCGCAAGATAATAATAGACTAACAACTTGTAAAGGTGTATTAGTTCATGTGTTTAGAATGTTTGTTAATCATTTAAAAGACTTTGTTTATACTTTCATTTTATGGAAGATATTGATAGACTTGTTACTAGTAAAGATGTATTAGTTCATGTGTTTTGAATGTTTGTTAAATGTTTTAAAGATTTTATTTAGATTTTTATTTTCTGCAAAATATTAATAGACTTACAACTAGTAAAGATATATTAGTTCACGTGTTTATAATATTTGTTAGTCATTTTAAAGACTTAACCAGTATAAATTTTCATTTATTGCAAGACACACACATATATATATATATAAACATGTATTCAAATATCATTTTAAATATTTAGTTTATATGTTATTTTTTGCAAGATAAATATAGAACTCACATCTAGCAAATACTATATATTAGTTGCAATCACATGGTGACGAAATTGTGTCATTGCTATTAATTTTTTTATTTGAAGTGATTAAATAACAGCTTTTAGCGTTAGTTCATAATTATAAAATAATTCTATTAATTAGTAATAGACATCACATAATTGTATGACTGATAGTAAAAAAAATTAGTTCATAATTTTAATTGATTAGATAACATATTTTAGACATCAATTCATATTTTTGAATAAATTATTAATAATTAATAAAATTGTGATTGATATAAAAAAATTAAATTTATAATCTTAAGTGATTTATCACATCTTTTAAACATTAATTCACTATTATTAATATTTTTTAAAAGAAATATATGGAAGCACCTAGCGCCACATCCCATGATTCCATTCCCCAAGATTGCATTTGTTCTCTCCGTCCCTGGGCGCGTGGGAAAAGGAAAGATGGAATGGACTTGGGAAAAAGGAAAGAGGAAGCCGATGTTGGAGGTGGGCGCGTGGGAGGAACTGAAGGGGAGGAGAAATGACATTTCGGATTTTTTTCCGTGGATTTTATAAAAGTTTTTTTTCTAAATTGCACAATAATCCCTAGTCTCGCCATTATACATGGTGAGACGGTCTCACACGAGACATTCTCTAATAACAAACCCAACCTAAAATGAAACTCATGAAATGACACAATGTGAACCCTAGCTATTATCATGACACTAAAATTTTGATTTTGGTCATTCTAGTTTAAAAAATAGCAAACTCTAGGCAATTATTGAAGCGGGGATTTATCTATTTGGTCAATCAAAGGATATGAAATACTTATTGATAGCCTATCTACACATCAAACAAATCCCTCGTAAAAAACAAAAACTTATACGAGAATTTGGAGTAGAAGATAAATGGGAAGAAAGACATACCTCCAATTTTCAACAAATAAAATCTTGAAGTGGTAATGGAAGGGATTTTAGTGTAGGGTTCGGAAGGTTTTTTGGAGAGGGTTATGGTGGGAAAGTCCTACTTTTTTCAAATGGGTATTAAATGCCCATTTGAAAGGCTTTAAGGGTATTTTACAGGCAATGCGATGGGTTTTCGAGTTTGGAAATGACTATAAATATTTTTCCCGAGCTTGAAAAGTCCTCGTCTCTATAGTACAATAGGTTGGACCTGTTTACGAGTTTGGAAACTCTTTTCCCCAATAAAAAAAGGTTATAACTGGCCAGTCATTCAAATCCCCAAATCAAAACCCTATATTGGCGAACACAAAAGCCCCCACTTTGAAAATTCTTGTTACTTTCTAACCCTACATCTATTTTCAATCAGCTGTAAGAGCACGGGTGTGAAATCCGAGGCAAGCAAACGGAAACCATATCAAATCACGTAGACTGAAAAATCCCTGAACTTCTTCAGTGACACAACCGAGCAAAGGTATGTCGTTTTTTAAAAGAGGAAATTTATAAATTCAAAGGCAATATTAGCATCTTCCATTGAAGAATTAAGTTTAGACTATTTGCTTCTACATTTGAAAACCAACCATTTAGAGAAATTGCTTTTTATAGATAAACCCTTTCATGCCGATGAAGTGATATAATTTTATGCGAATTTGTGTCAAAGTAAGAATGACCGTGATTTGACTAGGGTTAATGGGAGAGACATATATGTCACGACTTATAAATTTAACTTAGCTCCAGGGTCCCCTTACACCACCCCAAAAAAATTAAGGCCCGATGACTCAATGGTCCTCTAGAAATTTATCACACACATGTTTGGTCAAGCGTGATCGAGACCACCCCCCTCTTCCAATCACTATGGTTACGAAATATTTTAGGAGGGCGGGTAGTGATGTGGGAAATGCAGAGAGCTATGACATTGGCGTGTTGACCGTAGAGCAGCGCCTTGTGTATAAGTGGATCTGTCTCAATGTTTTGCCCACAGGTGAGCCAACCATTTCTAAACTTATGTGGATTTAATATGTCATGAAGGGGGTCAAGATCAACCCCGGGTATTCCATCATCTCATTCATGTGGAAGGTTGCACAAACAAAGAAGAAAGATCTCCCTTACGGTGGTTTGATAACCGCTATGCTGAAGAAGCGGGTGTTATTCCTGAGAACAGGGCTCTTAGGATGGAATGCTACGATAAGAGGTGGTTCCAACTTAAGCATCTTAGTCTCGGCTTTGCCGGTAAGGGGGAGTTTTGTCCAAACTCGGTAAAAGCGCTAAAATTGCCAAGAGAGCTCGCGAAGCCGATGCCAAAATAAACGAGGCATCGAGCTCCCATACGTGATAAATTTTTTACTTTTTTTTATTTAAGTTCAAAATGTATTAAAAAATTAACCAATTAAATTTGTTTATTATTTATTTTCAGATACCAACAGCGGTTGGAAAGCCAGGTTGACCAAGTATTTCGACCGTATGCGTGCGCATATAAAAGAAGCGCAGAGATTTAACACATGTAATTCTCAGCATGTCACGTTCATTGATGCCCAAGGTGTCCATCTGCAATTGAAAGATGATAATCAGCCGCCTAATTTTGAGCCAATATTCTCGGAGAGTGAAGATGAAGATAACAACGATGGTGATCATAGTGGGGACTATGGAAATAATGGTCAAGCCGTTGAAGAAAACACTGGGGCCGAAAACTAGGGGGACTCTATCATTGATAAAATGGTTGGGTGGAAGATATGTTTTAAATTTTGGAAGATTGGTATTTTATTAGTTATATCAGCTTGCTTTGAGGTTGTTTGGATTTTTTAGAAAAAGAATTTGGATTTTATTTGGGAATATTTGGATTCATGTGTTGGACTTTTTAGATCGAGAAAGTGGATTTGATTTGAGAATTTTTGGATTCATTTGTTGGCTTGATCGAAATTTGGATTTGATTTGAGAATTTATGAAATTTTTAGATAAAAAATTTGGATTCATGTGTTGGCCTGATTTGAGAATTTTTTGGTTATATTACATTCGCCATGAATATTGAAAATGTAATGGATTTGAAAATTAATGGATTCATTGTGTTGCATCTAACATCAAAACTTTAGTTTAAAACATGAAGTGAAGACACTTTTCTGAGCTCGGAAATGTATCTTTCCTTTGTATTTATTGGCCAAAAATGTTTATGAATTCGGATATTATGCCGTCTCATTTCGATGTGTACATACGATTTCATTTCCAAACTCGAGAAATGACTTTCCAAGCTCGTACGTCATTTTCGGACCACCTCTAGAAAATTCTAAAAGTCAAATATTTTTCAAAGGATTTCTTTTCGAACTCTGAAATGAATCGTCCCCCTAATGTGTAGAGATGAATCAGAGTTTTTGAACTTGGGAATACTCATGTATATATATAAAAATAGGGCATCGATTCAAATTTCCGCAATTAACCCAATTCCATAAACCCTAGCCTAGTTACAAACTCTCAAAGAATCCTAGTTTTCTCCCTTCTTCCTAAACCAACCAACATTTTCCCATTATTAGGGAAGGGTCAAGCTACGGAATCCAAAGATCTTATTAAGCCGGTGCTAATGCCGGTCTCGATGGTACAAGGTTCGTTTCGAAATTTGCTCAAAATCGGTATGACACATTGCGTGAGAAGGAAACGTTGTTAGACACATATCTTGTGGACTTTAATAAGTACCTAACTAGAGGGTTTCCCGATCCCCTCAAACCATTTAGTGAACAACATGTTGAAAAATTTCTTTCATGTGATGAAAAAACATATATTGATTATGTTTTTCAATTTTATGCTAATATGCGTGATTTTGGAAATGGGGATTATAGTACTAGGGTTGGCGGAATTGAGATCCAAATTATTTAATGGATTATTAATAAGTCATAAGACTGCCCATACACGCACCCAGAATTTGTTTTCCCAGAGAATCTTAATGGTCTGCTAGATGATTGCTACCATTGAGAGATGTGGATGCTAGATGTTGATTCCCTACATTGACCCAGTTGAGTGTAATGAGCGGCACTTTCACGAGGATAGATGTGATTTTGGAAACCCGAGAGCTTTGATCTAACCCTTTCGAACATAGATAGCCATATCACATGTGAGATCATTAATAGGAGTTTGGTCTCCTTGGGCGGACACTTGACTGAGCATAGTTACACAACCCTAAGGTTATTCTATTTGATAATTTAGGGTAGAAAAATCAATCTTGGAGAGCCTATATTTAGGCACATGTTGTATTTTGCAACGTCGAATAATGTGTTGACCCGCCTACCATATTGGAGTCTAATCATTCATATTTTGAAGAATGTTCAGGGGTTGGTTTTACAACGAAAGGAAAAGGGGGCCGAATTATTTCGACAAGACTTACTTCGAGAACAAGGGATGGGTGTTGAGCGATCGTAAGTGGTTTGTTAAAACCCTAAAAGCTCCCAAAGAAATCAAGACGCAACGAATTGAGGAAGGTAAGTCATAAATTAGTTTACATCAATTTAGTTCACTTCATTGTTTTTTTTCTTTATCGTTTAAATAATTCATATGTTGATCATTATACTTTGTGAGCACTAAAGAGTCATACTTGAAAGGCTTCAAGGATTGCTAGAATTGGATGTGCAAGGAATTTCTCACCATAAAGGCTAAGTTTAGGTTCCTTGAAAAAATCACAGAGCTTATGAGCGCCATGTCACACAACCTCCCGACAACGATTGGACCGATCAACTACAACTGGCGACATTGAAGATGTCAAAGAATGACCTTTCAAACCTTTTCATGTCATTAGTATCTAACACGACTATTGAATGTTGAGTTTAATTTTGATGACTGTTAGATGACTATTTGATATAAATGTTGAATTTAATTTCTATCCAAGTTCTATTCGTATCGAAGATGACTATTGAATGTTGAATTCAAAATTTTAGTTATTTTTTGCATATGAATGTTGAAATGAGTGTGTTTTTTTTATAAAAGTAAAATGTTTTTCAGAAGTTGTCAACATTTTCCTATGAACGAAGACACAAATTACAACATATTCCAAACTCGAAAAGTGGACACAAAAAAATTCATGAAGTCACAAACTGTATCTTCTCATTGAGCCATGGAAACCACATGGTTTTCGAGTTCGGATAACATTCGTTCCTACTTTGCGAACTCGGAAAGTATCATTTAAAAATGCGGTTTGACATAACATCCTTTAATTAGGGTTAATTAAAGGAATTTATACCTTGAACCACCTTTAATTAACCCAAATTAAAGGCGGTTATTAAAATAGCATCTTTGATCGACCCAAAACCACATTTAATAGAATTTAGGGCACAAACATTTGTTTCTGATTTCGTAAGCATTAATTAAAGGCACTTTTTGGAGAACAACATTCAACTATTGCCTTTAATAGAAGGCTCCTCACTAGTGCATGTGGTGTAAGCTCAAGGTCTAGAAGTGGATAAGGCTAAAGTAGACACAATCAAATCCCTCCGCTACTCCACTTGTGCGAGAGACATTAGGTCATTCTTAGGCCACGCCTGATTTTACCAGAATTTTATCAAGGATTTCTCTAATATTTTTCTCCCTTATGCAAAATGTTGCGAAAGGATGTTTAATTCATTGTTGATGAGGAAGGTAGAAAAACTTTTGACACTTTAAAAAAATGCTTGTTATTGTCCCTAATATTCAACCCCCAAACTGGTCCCTCCCTTTTGAATTAATGCGTGATTCAAGTGATTATACAATAGGAGCAGTGTTAGGTTAGAGGGTAGGATGAGTACCACTTGTCATTTACTATGCGTCTGTGGCTCTTAATGATGTGCAACGTAATTACTCCACTACAAAAAAGAGCTACTGTAGTATTTGCACTTGAGAAGTTTAGACGGTATCTTTTAGGCATCAAGGTCATTGTATATACTGATCATGCAGCGCTCTGCTATTTGATGACTAAGAAAGAAGCAAACCTAGACTTATTGGGTAGATACTTCTTTTGAGTGAGTTTGACCTTGATGTGAGAGACAAAAAGGGAAGTGATAATGTGGTGGCTGACCATTTGAGTAGACTTGCAACCTTGAGAGCCAAGATCCCACTAATGAAAAGGCTTAGTTAAAACTCATTCGGGAAGAATTTCCCGACGAGCAATTGTTCAGTGTGACAGTCTTGGTATGCGGATATAGTGAACTACCTTGCCACGAGGGAATTCCCCCCTTTTTTTATCAAACAAGAGATTAGAAGGTGTGTTTTAGAAGATGAGGTGGAGCCAATCCAAATACTTAGCCATTCTTCCAATGTATGTGGACATTTCTTGTATAGGAGAACCGTTAAGAGTGTAGCGGAATGTGTCCATTATTGGCCCAACAAGTTAAAACATACTTGAGGGTTCATTCTAGCTTGTGACAGGTACCAAAAGATGGGAAATAACTCATTCAGAAATGAGATGACCCAGGTTTTCTCTATGCCGGTCGAGAATTTTCTTGTGTGGGTATTGAATTTCATGGGTCCTTTTCCCGAGTCCAGTGGAAATTTTTATATCCTAATAGTGATGTATAATGTCCAAATGGGTTGAGACCAAAGCGACAAACAATAAAGATGCGAAAACTGTGATAATTTTCCTAAAATCATATATCTAAACGTGGTTCAGTATACCCCAAATCTTAATTACTGATAGAGGTACTCCCTTTTGTAATAAAATTATGCGAGCTTTGCTAAAAATATGGAGCGACCCATAGGACATCCCCCGCCTACCACCCAAAAACAAATGGCCAAGCAGAAATATCCAATCAGGAAATCATGACTATCCTTGAAAAGACAATAAACCCATCTAAAACAAACTGGAGTGCAAGATTGGATGAAGCATTTTGAGCATATCAAACTGCATACAAAACACCTATAGGCATGTCACTTTTTAGGATTCTCTTTTGCAAGAGATTCCACCTCCCGATCGAACTTCAGTTCAAAACACATTGGGTCATTAAACGCTTGAATATGAACTTGAGTGAAGCCGGGAAACATAGGAAGTTGCAACTCAAAGAACTTGAGGAGTTTAGGCGTGACTCCTATGACATCGCACTAATTTACAAGGAAAAGACAAAAGTATAGCATGATAAGAAAATAGTGAAGAATGATATTTTTGTGGAACAAAAAGTCTTTTTTGTCCAATCTCGGCTACATCTTTTTCCTGTTAAATTGCGGTCAAGGTGCGGAGGTTCATATATAGTGACCAAGGTATATGATCAAGAAGCAATAGAGATAAATAATGAGGAGAATAGCATCAAGTGGTTTGTCAATAGGCAAAGGTTAAAACCTTATTTAGAATGAAGAATTTGGGAGTAGACAAGGAGAGCAATCCCTTCCTTGGTGGGAAAATCCAAGAACAAACTCTCCCATTACGAATATGTTGTGAGGACGAAAATTTAAAAAAATGTTGCTTTTCATATTTTTTTTGGTAATAATGAATTCTATTAAAACCAAGTAGAAACAGTATTTAGACCATCAACCTTAGTCTATTACATCCAAAATTTTCTATAGCATCTAGCAGCTAACTAACTCTTTCATGAAACAACCATCTATCCTCGTTGAGAATTTAAGGCACAAGAGTTTGTACCTTTAGTTCTACAGCCAAGAAAACCCTTCCATTCCTTTCTAGCCATATATTGTAAATGTCATCCACAAGGAAAGCATATTTCCTACTATTATTCTTCTATGCTAACATAAACAGAATCCTCTTTAATGCTCTTATGTTGTTGAAATTTGGAAGGGACAGATCAGCCCTCAGTTTTCTGCTGTATTTATAGTCTACAAACTAATGTTTAGATCTTCTTTCGGTCCACAAAAATAGAAATCAGTATCAGCTTTCAACACATCAAAGTCCTTCAATCTGGTTTTTGTAGGCAGTTTCCTGTTCCTTCAATCTATGTTTTGGCTGTATATATCTGCTCCAGAAAACTTCCTTAAGACATCTCCTTTCTCTCCCATTCCCCCCTTTCATTAGTTCATAAACTTTCGAGGTGATCAATTTACCTTCTCCATTGGTGCATTTTTTTCGTTTCAAAAAAAGGCAACCTGCTCCTTCAGATTCATTAGAAGCTTCCACAGCTAACTATGTGTATAAGAGTAGCTGCAACTTCTAATGGTTTCCCATTTAGATAGTATCAATCACCAATTTCAACCCATAACACATCTTTTTTTGTTCTTCACATCCTAGAGATGTTTAAACATAACAACTTTATTCCACCATGTGGAATTTCAGATGCCCATTCTATCATGTTTTTTAGTGATGCAGATAGAAATCCAAGACATAGTAGAAAAATCTCGTTTCTCCTCTTCTCTCTCCCATAAGAACATTACACCAATATCCAGATAAACTTAGCAAAACTGAGTTGATAATATGAAGTTTACCTGCATAGGACAAGTTCTTTCAGCTCCAAGTGAGGATCTTGCTTCTGAATTTCTCAATTCGGCCTTCACAATCAGTTTTGCTCCATTTCACTATGGAAAGAGCAAGACCGAGATACTTCATGGGAAATACTCCTTTGGACAAGTTTAAAGAACAAGCCAGTACCGCCATTTCAGACTCCCCCATTTTGGAAAAAAACTTTTGATTTGCTATCATTGGTTACCAGACCAGCAGTGTCTCTAAATCTTCTCAGTACTTCTTGAACATTAGCCATATTTTTCAGGTTTGCACCATATAATAGCAATAAGTCATCAGCAAAGAGTAGGGAGTGTACCTCAGTTTTTTTTGCATTTCTGGTGGTAGTCTAATTTTTTTCTATTGTATCTGCATCTTTGTAAGTCCTTTGCAGTATTCCATACTGATAAAAAATAGCAAGGTTGAAATTAGATCACCTTTCTTGACACCCCTTTTGGCTTCAAAATAACTAAATGTAATATCATGGAACTACACTGAATCTACTGTATCATTTGCTCTGGAAAATGAAGCTCTTTCAACCAGTCAACAATAAAACTCCAGCTGATGTTGTCAAAGGCCTTACCGTAGTATTTTGTGAGCTACATGTCTGCCACAGAAGAGCAAGTAATTGGCCTATAGTCAACATGCTTTCTAGGTTGTTCAGTTTTTCGGGATCAAAGTGATTATAGCATTTCTAAACACTTCAGGCTTCTTTCCATCCTAAAAAAAACTAAATGGCTTTTATCAGGTCTTCACCAACTACATTCCAAGCATCTTTGAAAAAAATTGCATATCCATCCTTTCCAGGGCTTTTAGAACTATTTATACTCTTCAGAGCCTTATGAATATCCTCACATTCTTCCTTTCTGATCATTTTGAGCTACTGCTTCAGGCTTAGAGTATTTTTGTGTTTCACTGCATCTTTATCTAGTTTCATGACTGGGACATTTACCCCCAAATGAGCTTCAAAATGCTCCACCAAACATACATCAATGTCATCCTGGTAAAAAATTACCTGATCTTTCCATTCCAAAGCATGAATTCTGTTTCCATACTGCCTTTTCTTTAATGAGCTATAAAATAGCTTTATGGGCTTGTCACCTTCCAGCATCTATTGAACTTTAGCTTTTTGTGGGATAAAACTGTATTCAGCCTACTTCAAAATGTTTGCCTCTTTCCTTGCTATTAACTCTAGTTGTTGTAACACCAAGTCTTCAGGTTGTGCATTCAGCTTTGTTATGGCTTCATCCCTTTTTTATTGTGCCCTTTCAGCCGACCCAGGTATGTCATCAAACTCTCTTTTGTTTAGCTTCTTTAGATGTATCTCCAACATTTTCAAAGCCCCAGCCACATTAAAGAGGTTTTCCACTTTCCTCATATTCCAAATGATTTTCACCAGCCTGTAGAAAACATCAGATTTACACCACATGTTAAAAAAATCTGAATAACCCTATCTCCAATTTCTTTACTGAGCTGAGCAACGCCACCAATGGTAAGTGGTCGGAGCAAAACTCATTTTTGATTAAAAATATAGCATCTTGAAAATCTGACATCCACTGTCTTCTAATCATGAACCTGTCTATTTTTCTAAATACTTTGTCATCTCCAGTTCTCCTATTGATTCAAGTGTATTTAGTCCCTATGGATCTTATTTAATCCGACTCCAAATCCTCAAATGTGGTCATAAAATCTTCAGTTTCTTTTTCATCAACTGGGTTTCCTCCAATCCTATCATCAGGTTTTAGTGCCACGTTGAAATCACCAAGGATTATCTAGGGAAGGTTTCTAGTGCTAACTGACTTCCGGAACTCCCACATAGGCAATCTGTTTGAACCACTGTTGAATCCAAAAACAAATATGCAATAGAAACTCTTGTTATCATCAAGCCCACAACAACATAAATCCATCCATTGCTCACTGTAATTCAAGACTTCGATCTTGATCCTGTCAGGCCTCAAATCACCCATATTCTTCCCCTTCTTTCAACTGAACTGTTTGTAGCCAATCCCTAGACTTCTACCTGTTTGTTTTTCGTTTTCTTGTTTAGTTTTTGTTTCTAAGACACTAAGCAACCCAATTAGGTTCTTCAGGATAAACCTTCTAAATTCACTGTGCTTTACTTTCTTATTAAAACACCTAATATTCCAAGCTTTAATAACTATATATCAGGGGGTTTATGTTCAGCCAAAAAACTATGTTAACCATTTTCACCCATCTTTCCTTTCTTTTTCAGTTCTGTAATACCTCTTGAGATATCATTTATGATATGATAAGCTTGATAACTAGCAGCAGCTACATAGTTTTTATCACCATTCACAGGTCACTGGTAGTTTCTTCATAGCTACAGAGTTTATCACCATTCACAAAGGGTCACTGGCAGTTTCTTCAAAGGCACATAAACCTCTTTGTTCATTTTGCTCTTCTTCTCCGCAACTTTCCTGCCATCGTTAGACTGGTGTCCATACATTTTAAATATTGCACGAATCACATTTTTCCATTCAAACACAACCTTTTGCTAGACTATTACTTTATTCTCGGTAAGGTAGATAATTTTTCAGACACAGAATCCTTAATTTCCATTTTAATCCACAATCTAGCCTAAGATAATCTTTCTTTCTTAGGTTTTTCCCGATCCAAACATATTGGTTTGCCTATAAAACTAACAACTATACTTATAGTTCTAGGTTTCCAATATTCAATGGACAGATTAGGTACTTATATCCGAACCGGAACAAAAATAAACTCACTCATATCCATATCTTTTTCCCATAACTTTATAAGCACTAGTTTTCCATCAAAGCTAATCATACCATTGCTAATAATTTCATCACAAGCTTGTTTTGTAACAAATTTTTAGCATGAATGCTCCTTTTTGTAACTGCCATAAATTTTCAATTTCCCCCCAAATTCTATAAAAATAACCTTCGATTACCTTGAAGGGGGGATTGCACCCAAAAGTTCTGCAAACTAAGTAGTTATCCCATTGTTTCACTCCTTCAGTATCATCATCCATCGAGATTTCACCCAGTTCCATACCATCGATTATCACTATGTTGTATTTCCTAACATCTTTGTGAGAATCAAACAGTGAAGCCCATTTTCTCTTTCTCCACCTATCACTCCACGAGAGCCTTTTTCTTGTTGAAGGAAAATCCATCACCATCAGGCTTTATTTTGGAGTCACCGCCTAAGCTGCTTTACCAGTGCTCTCTTTTTAACCACAAGTCTTCTCCGGACTGTTAACGACGACCATATCTCTAATTTCTTTCTCCTCCAACTTTCTTACCTTCGATTCTATTTTAGTTGTTTCCGATTCTTCATCCCTCACCAGCTGCAAGGTGACCTTCTTCCTCCCTTTTTAGCGCCTCAATTGCCCATGGAGGCACTATGGCGAGTCACCAATCAGAGGCTAAGATGAGATTTGAAAATACACACAGTATCACAACTTTTCTCTCACATTGCATGAGAGACTGATTTCCTCAAAATTTGCTTTTCCATATTGCTTTTCATTTTTGTTGGTAGATTTTGGTAATTTTTCGATAATTAGATTGTGTTATATATTTTTTGGCAAATTTTTGGGAATTATAGTCATCAAATTCTTTTCTGGATTAGTGCTATTCCAAGTTTTCTTGTTTTTGCCGGAATCCTTGTGATGAATTTCAAAAAAAGAGATACAGATGATTCTTCAATGTTTTCAGCCATTCCTTTTCACCTGTCACATGCATTGAGGACAATCCATGAACTAAGTGTGGGGGAGGGGTTAGAATACCTTCATGGTGGCCTATGATTTGGATGGATGACAACTATGTTGATGATTGCTTTTTCCTTGTTTTTGGTACTTTCCCTCATTAGGATTTGTGAATTTTTGGTGGCACTTTGTTGGTGTTTTTGGTGTTATCTTTGGTTTTGGGAAGTTTGGTAGAGTTGTTGTTGGTGTGATCTGTAGGGTTCTATCACTTTGTTTTTATTGGGAAGCTCTTTCGGTGGTGTAATTTTTTATTTTTTATGATCTTTTTGTAGTATGAAGCCCACCTTTGGGATATTTTATGCTAAAAATGTTTTTTTGGAAATTTTGAAAAAATGAAAAAATATATATACATATACTCAGCTAAGTTGGAAACCCGAAATGTCAACTTGGACAAACATAAGAAGAAAGCCCGGATAGGTCGAAAGATCTAGGTAAAAATGAGAGGCTAGGCTAGGCTATGTTTGAAAACCTAGGAAAAAATGAGATGCCGTGTGGAAAAAAGGTGAGAGTTGAGCTCAACATGTGTGAATGCTAGAATGAAAACCCGAAAGGGCTCCTAAGTAAAATGAGATAAATTGTGAGAAATTGACAACGGAATTTGAACATCTATTGGCCATCTTTGGCAGTTTCTTCATCAACATATCTTTGATTGTCTTTGGCATCTTCTTTGGTGGAGTAAGCTAGGTTAGCACTTATCATTCTACTTTGCCTTTTATCCACTTTTTGTTTTATGTATTTTTGGTGGATAGGTTACTTTAGCATTTTTGGGGAGGGTGAGAGTTTTGATATTTTTACAATCTTTGGGGGAAGTGGGGTAGCTTAAGAATAAGCTGAATGTGTTGGTTAACTTATCTCTGCATGCTACATTCTTCTTGGATCTTTTCTTGTTTTTGTCTACTCGAGGACGAGTGAAGGTTTAAGTGTGGGGGATTGATGTGCACCTTCATGCATGCACTAACCAATGTATTTGGCACACTTCTTAGCATGTTTTCTTAGGTTGATTGCTAGTTTTAGCCATGTTTACATGAAAAGGGGTTTAGAAGATAATTATTGATTTTCTTGTCTAAATCATGAGTTTTGGGACTTAATTGAAGCTAAAGGAAAATTTGTATTCATAGGCACCTAGATTCTCCTTTGTGATCTTACAAGTAGGTTGCTCGTGAGTAATCTTTCATCATCATTTTGAAGAAGGCCATCCACGAGGGTGGTAGAGATATTTGAAGGTCATTCGCAAGGATGATAAAAGATATCGAAGGCCATTCATGAGGATGGTAGTACATTGATGGCCAGTGACTCCAAAGCTTGGTATTAGATGAAATTGAGCTCGGAAAAAGCGGATTTGAAGTTCAAGAGGGCCAAGAACGAAATACAAAGAAGTGAAATAATTGTAATCCGAGAGTTACACGGAGTTCTGGGAACAATCTGAGAAGAACCGGACTTTGTGGGTAGAAATGTTGGATTCTTCTTCTCAAGCACTATAAAATCAACTACAACAACTTTCAAATCAGATCAGAAGTTTATCCGTACTGGAGGAAATAAAAATCAGCGATCCGTGCATAAAGCTTACACCAGTCATGCACAGTACGTGCAAATGGCTAGCACGGCCCATGCAAAGGCATTTACACGGACTGTGCACCTTTAGGCCTGCCACTACAGAAGTGTCTCAAAATCACTCCCAAGCGCTAAATATTGGCACATACCATCACGTTTTGCACGAACTGTGTGGTTCCATGTCCCAAAACTGAAGGCCAGCCCGCGGGGTGTAAAAAGTAGCATGGGCCACACCAATTCTCTGAGCAAAAATTCCTTCCAGTCTATGGGTTCGAGCCAAATGGCACGGAGTATGCAGATTAGAAGTTTCAAATCAAGCACAACCCATTGACCGTGTAGATCCATGTGTCTCGCCTTGCACAAGGTTGCACGGGCCATGTCAGTTTTTGTGCACAGCTTTGCTCGAGGATGTACAACCCGTGTTAGCCCGTGCGAGCCACCCAGAACAAGGCTGCACGAACCGTGCCTTGGCGCACCACCCGCTTTGCACGAGCCTGCACGAATCGTGCCATTTTTCACTAGCCACACAAATTGCGGCTGCTAGGTTTTTTTGCCATTTTTGGACCTTTTCAAGGCCCAATTGCTATATATATGGATCTTTTTCTACTAGGGTTTTAAAAGATTTCCCATTTTTCATCTTTAAGAGAAGGCCAGATATAGAAAATACTCTACCTTGTCTCTATGTTCTTTTCCTTTCTTCTCTTTATTTTTATTTTGCCCAAAAGTATTGAATCCAGTGAAATACTTGGTTTCAATGGTTATGGAGTAGTTAATTAACTTGGGTATGATATTTTTATTCATATATAAATGCATTTTTTTTAGATTTCTTAGATCTACATATTTCTATGTTTTTTGTGATTATTATGTTGGCTTGTTCTTCATGTTCTGGCTAATTGCATGATTGTCACACTAAGTTAGCACACCGTAGTCTACTTTCATGTTGGTGCAATTATTGATACCCCCGGGGGAAGGAAACTTAGATGCGCTTTGGGTAACGACAGTCTGGAACCGTGTGGGTGTGTGCACGTGGGTTGCTGAGTCAACATTATGATCAAGCATGCACTAGTAAACTGGCGAGTTGGTCTGAAGGGTTACAGGTAGAAATAGTTAACGTATAAAACTAGGGCTAGCTTTGCATCCCTAGAGCCATCAAGAAGGTGCTTCACTCCCTTTGCCTTTTCAGGCCCAGGGAGAAGCATCCGTGGTGTAGTCCCCGGGACGTAATAGCACCAGGGAGATTCATATCTGAACAGCAGGCAGAGCCGTTGTTGCACTCTTCTAATTAGGGAGGCGGTGTCGATAGGAGATTGCATGCATTCCTTACGTGCCAGGAATGGGGAAGTGTTGACCATCGACCACACCACGTGTCACAGACACTAGAATTGGTTCAAAGTTCTTATATGTGATGAAATTAAGGATCGAAACAACATTAATCATGTTACACAAATATTCCCAAGGTGCTAGTTTATATAGTTTATTCTCTCTCGAATTGCATGCCAGTAGTTTTTGGTGAAAAATTCCCAATGCCTGTTTTGCCAACACTGATTATTCATAACACGTAATCGGATTGACGAACCAATCGCGGTTGCGTGTAGTTGGTTATTCAATTCCTAACATCTCTTCCCGGTACTTGCCACTATCATGTTATATTTGTAGCACTTATACACAGTGGCTAGTGAATCTACAAGTTTTACTCTAAGCATCATGTTATATTTGTAGAATGCAAAAGTTATAAAAGAAGCACCTACATGTTACATTTCAAACACCTATAAGCTTTGGTTAAAGCTCCTGCGAGTTATGCTCTAAGCGCCAAATTGCTTTAGTAGCTCGCATAAGTTATATAATAAGTAACTACGTGTTACATTGAAACACCTACAAGTTGTACTCTAAACACCAAATTATTGTCATACCAATTGCAAAAGTTGTATTTGAAATACTTCCAGCTATTATTGAAGCACTTACAACGTGTAGTTGAAACACCTACTAATTATACTTTTAGCATTGTGAAACTATACTTTTTTGAACTTATTTCAATAGCAAGTACAAATTATTAAATAAGTATTGAACAAATGTAAGGGGAAAGCAGAGAAAATGGATAATATTAAATGCTTTACAGCTGAGACTATAGAGTTAGAGGATGATTGTGCATTTTCATAAATAAAAGTATGTGTTGCCTTCCAAAACTCCCAAAAAGTGGTTAAACCAAGGATTAGAATTATATTGCTATGGATCTTGGATAAGGCTGGGTTATTAATATAAAATGATAACCTATTGCATATGGAACTAAAAGACAAAGGGTTAATAGCCATAATAGAGGGAATTTGATTCCATATCTCCATTGTAAATGGACATTGATTGTAGAATTCTTCTAAAGAATCCACATTATTAAATTTCCAGTACTTAGATGGAAGATTAAAACCAAACTTAATCACAATGTCATCAAAAGGTAATAAATTATCCATGAGTCTCCATATGAAAAAGGAAATTTTACATGGAATGTACTTTTTCCAAATCTTTAGGAGAGATGACCTTATGATTCTTTGATTCCCTTAGTTTGTTATAAGTAGCTTTGATGGAGAATTTTCCATTTGTTGCAGTTGTCCACACCAAACGATCCTTTTAATTCTGATTGGGTTTAATACCCTGCAAAAAAGAGATAATGGTGGTAGCCAAATGTGGCTCCAATATGGGGATTAGTTGAGACTTGTTTTCTGTTACCTAAGACAAGGACAAATCAGGGAAGCAGATGCTGAGAATAGCCCATTTATAATATAATGCGCCATCCCCAACCTAGCTTCCATTCCAGAAGCTGCATTCCCCATTTCCAGGTATTATTTTAGAGTTATTATTACAAAACTCCGTCATTGAACATATCATATTCCAGATAGGGCATGGTTTAGATGAATTGGGAAGTGACCAAAGAAGCCTAGTCCAGATTGTGTCATTTAATTGCATTTTCCATAACAATTTACAAGAGAATGCTCTTGTAAATTGGTGGATATTCCTGATTTCTAGACCATTTTGAGAGGTGGGAAAAGAAATCTTACTCCGAGATCTTCACACTCTTTTGTTTCCAAGTTCTGTAAACTCCCACAGAAAATTAGGGACTTTTCATTCTATCATGTTTATTACCTTTTGAAGAGAATGAACAGTAGGAAAAATATGCACAGGGAGAGATAGGAGGCATGTTTTAATTAGGACTAGTTTACCTGTCTGAGAGAGCCATTTATTTTTCCAGTTATTGAACTTGGAATCAATGGTTTCCAATAGCTCATTAAAATTAGAGGTCCTATTCCTACCATTATAAATAGAAACTCCTAGGTATTTAAAATGGAGGGAACCCTTTTTCGTTCCCGGGATTGCTCTAACCTTTCTATGTTGTGAACTATTTGCTCTATGGCCAAGATAATTTCACTCTTGTGATATATAATGAACTGGCTTGAGACATATTGGTTTGCATCTAGAAACTTCCTAATACCTTTCAGATGTTTCTCACCTCCCCTCAGAAAAATAGAGGTATCATCTGCATACATCATATGAGTTACCCTAATAGCATTGGTTGTACTAAAATAATACTGCAAATGACCATTTAGGAAATATGATTTGAGGATTCTTGAGAAAGATTCTCTAAGGATATTATATAGGAAAGGTAACAAAGGGTCCCCCTGTTTAATGCCCCTAGAGGCTTTAAAAAAACCCTAGGGAACTCCATTGAATAAGACTGAAAATGATGCTGAAGAAATGTTACATAAAATGATCATTACAAATTTACCTGAGAAATCAAATTTTAGCAGAATTTGCGCTTAAAAATCCCATGAAACCATATCAAAATCTCTATGCATGTCCAATTTTAAAATTAGATTGTGGTTATCACATTTTGTATTAAGAAATCTAACCATCTGTTGCATTTGAATGATATTATCTGCAATATCTCTATTTTGCATGAAAGCAAATTGCTCTTTTGAGATTATATCATTCATAAGAGGTCTCGTTATTTCCATTAATAACATTTTAAAAAAATATTTAAAAAATCATAAAGACTTATTGGCCTATAGTCAGCAAAAGACTCAGGTGTTGGTTTTTTGGGATTAAGGTGATCCATGTGGTTGAAGTGGACTGTGGAATAGGAGAGCCTATAAGAAAATGGTTTACATATTCCAAGAGATCATGTTTTATTATATCCCAGACATAAGTGTAAAACTTTGCTAGGAAACCATCTAGACCAGGGGCACAATCCTGATTGGATTGAAAAACTACATCTTTAATCTCTTCTAGGGTTCAGGGGTGAAGAAGGATCCTGTTGGATTATGGGGAGATGATCTTGGGGATACAATGGAGAAAAGAGTTATGGTAAGAGGTTGAGGGATCAATCTGAGATTGGGACAGAAGGTTATGGAAGAAAGTAACATCTTATGGAGATATATCAGTTTGGTGTGTCAACCATGCCCCTGCACTACTTTTAATCTTAGTTGTCATGGTTCTGAATTTTTTCTCTTTATTAGCCATATGGAAGAATTTGGTGTTATCATCACCAAGTTTAAGCCATTTAACCTTTGACTTTTGATGCCAGAAAATAGACTCTTCTTTTAAAGCTCTAAGTAATAGTGTCTTAGCTCTATTAAGATTAATATGATTTTTCTCATTAGCTAAATTAATCAGATCATTTTCACCTTGGTTAACTTGCTGCTCAGTCTTTGAGATATTATCATTAATATTCCCAAATGATTCTTCGTTCCATTGTTTCATAAAAAAAATTTTATTCTCCTAAGTTTAAAACTGAAAACCTCTATGCCATGAAGATGACAAGGGAGGTTCCAGTTTTGTTGGACTAAAGGTCTCAGTTTATTTTCTCTATTAAGCCACGTGATCTGAAATTTGAAAGGTTTTGGCAAACTAATTTTGGATGATTGGATGGACAACATCATAGGAGCATGATCAAAGGAGGTTCTATTTATACTAAATGGCGTTGTTTGGATATAAATGCTCCAGTCTTGGGTACACAGTCCTCTACCTAGTCTTTTGTATACCCTACCATATATCCTATTGTTTGACCATGTAAATTGGGGATCAACAGTGTTAACATGGATTAGGCTAAGAGTTTCTATTAAATCATTAAAATCTTGTGTACTATCAGGATTGGGTATGTTACTACCTTTATATTCAAACTGAGATGTTATTATATTAAAATCACCAATTAGGAGTTTGGGAGATTGGGGCAGATCCAATAAGTCTATCCATAATTGTCTTCTTAAATATCTTAAAGTTTTAGCATAGACAAAATAGCAAGCCATGGATTATTATTTCATTTATCAACAATCTCCATAATCAAGCATTGAAAATGCTGAAAATGATAGGTACATGATATATTGTCATTCCACATTAACCAAATTTTCTGATTTTCAGTACATTTATGATTCTTTAGCCCTAGTAAGTTTAATAATTTCTTATTATTATGCATTGTTTCAATTCCCCATAAAAGAGAGGTCTTATGTCTTACAATTAGTGATTTTATCCCAGGGATGGACTTATTATAGCCTCTACTATTCCAAACCAGGCAATCAGCTAGTATGGTGTGTTTAATCATTATATTAATTAAATTTGTTCCCGTTTGCAGATCTTAGAATCATATTTAGACCAGTAATATAATTCTTCATTTTTGTGCTAGGAATTTTTTGTTTTTAGATTTAGCAGAGATGATACTTTTATGGGGTAGATACTTCCTTACCTGATTTTACCTGATTAGATTCTTTGGAACATATTGTGATTTGGTCTTTTGCAGCATCTTCCAAGTCCAATATTTCCTGCGAGTTGTAGGAGGAGAAATCTGAGGGATTATCTTCTATCTCCTCATTTCCTTCTGCATCTTTTGCATGCCTTTGATTGGGAATAACCTTCTCATCATATAGTTCCTGCAAAAGGGGGAAACTATTATCAGTTGAAACAGGTTCCTCATAGGGTACAAGTGCCAGAGCAGTTGAGTTCAGAGATTTAATTTAGGGGAAAAAAAGGAGGAAAGATAATCCTTATAGCTTTGGATGTGATCCTTGACGTTTTCTATAAGATTTGCCTCCTCATGCGAAATTATCGTCGAAGGAGATGCTCTAAGGACTGATTTCCTAAGTCATATTCTTTCTCCATCGGTGTTAAACCTGAGGAACTAGCTATACTCTGAGCTCCTTTTCTTTTCCACACTTCAACGGGTTTCCTGGACCCATTCTTGTAGCTTTTTGGGGATCCCTTTGGCAAGATGCCGTCCTTAGGTGAGGTTTGTTCTTCAGGGGAGGTTGTAGCAGTATATTCCAAGTGATTGTCTAAGGCTTCGTGGCTGTTTATGACATGGGTAGTTTGTTCCTTAGAAGCGGGGTATGAGTTTGGATCAGCAGCTGTGTTACCCCCACTTAAGTTTCTTCTATAACTTGAGTCGGAATGACCAAGTTTAAGGCATGTGAAGCAGTATGAAGGTTTGGATTCATAGACTATGCTATACCATTTGTTCTTTGCAATTGAACCCAACCTAATCTTGTGGGGTAGGGTTTTCCTAAGATCAAATTCAACACATATCCAGATAACTGAGGACCTGGTTAAATTCCTAGTTGGATTCAACTTGGATAAAGTTTCCAATAGAATTCCCTATCTCTTTAAGCACATCCGGAAGGAAATAGTGGGTAGGGGGGTACTCTATGTAACTAAATAGGCACAAATGACAGTTCTTCATCAAGATCGAAATCAATAGACCATTTAATAACACGCATAGAGTGAGTTCCGAGAAACCATTCCAGTTTACTCCATACCCTTTGTCTATCACTTGTATGGTTGAATGTAATTCTGAAAGGCTTTGAGTCCATCCCGGTCACTTAAAAATTGGTCTGAAGACCTATCTTCATCATCTATTTTCTTATCAGATCGAACGTCGATCGTCCCCTTGAGAATTTTCCAACTAGCGCATGGTTGAACCGGATTGCTATCTCTTCAATCTCCGATTGGGGGAAAATACATGTCGTTTCTCCCTTATATTGAAGTAGAGGATGGAGTTGGACAGAGTTGGGAGTTGATGTTGATTGATTTAGGGCGTTTTTAGGGTTGATAAGAGATTGTTGGTAGGCGGGCGGGCTCTCGCCTTGTGGTGGAGCCTTCATATTAGAGTGGATTTGGAGGTAATCCGGTAAAGAATTGGGTAAAGTAGCCGTTATCGGCAGTTGTTGAAAAATCAGAGAGGTTTTTAGAACAGTGGGATTTTAGAGAGAGAAGTCATGAAATCTTTGCAGTCGGTTCTGCAACCTACCATAAGGATGCAAAAGGAAAAAGACTTAAGAATATTGCATGAAGATTTTCGAAAATCTTCCACAAACATGCTGCTCATCTTCAGCCCTTGTTCATCTTCTCAAACTGCTCCAAAAACGTCGAAACTTGTTCGTCTATCGCTCGGCCCGCATCATTCTTGGATCTTTCAATCCGCATCACCAATGAATCGGAAAAAGGTGTCTAGAAAGAACACAGATGGTGGCTGCCATCATTTAAGGTTCCTTCCGTGGATTTATCAGAATCTTCAAGGAAGAATCTGCAGACTCAGAAGGAGTGTGTCAACCAAGTCCTCAAAGCATGAATGGTCATCAATGCTCAAATCCTCTAAGAAATAGAGGTCCCGGAAAACTATATTGAATCCCTTCCTAAGGTACATATTCATTAATCAAACTTTTTCAAGAGAGCATGGCCTGTTGTGGGATAGAATGGTAGAGCCAGCCTGGGAGATTCGGTGTACAAGAACGTCACATAACAATTTATCGACACGGAATCGTTCCACTCAACTTTGGATTTCTCATCACACCACAAAGTTCTTGATTTCAACAACAGAATTGAGGCATCCATTGTCATTTGGAAGAAAAATCTTCATGTGGTTCTGGAATCAACTTGGAGAGAAGAGAGCAGAAATCATCTTGCTTCTGCTCAAACGACACTTCAATCAATTATTCACTATTTCAGACAGCATTGAAGGCAACACAAACATCTCTTCACTTTTTTTTCTCTTCTTCCCATTGGCTGTTTCTGTGTCATTCATTCATTTATACAACAATTAAATACACCACCAAACAACACCAGCAACTTCTCCTCCTTGACATATATATTTGCACATGAATTTAATCATATCACTCTTACATAAATATAAACTGTTTGATTAATCTATCAACAATAAATTGATTATAATTTATGAATTGAGCACTCAATATGATAAACTGCTTCTAAGATCTTTGTGTTGAGCAGCTTTCTTCCCACTTTTAGACCAGGACTTGAGCAATTTCCAATAACATTTACTAATGATTACAAAGCAAAAGACAAAATAGAACATACGGAAGCAGGATAAGATATCTTCACTTCACTTCACTTCACTTCATACCACTTATTCGATTTTAGCCTTGCAATTGATATACACAAAATCCTCCTTGTAACACAAGAGTTTCTTTCAAAAGCTCTTTCCCAGCGTGCGACACCTTAGCGTCCATCTTATATATACATAAAACATGCGGACTTAAGGATGCAGCCAGGTGACGATTTACACGTCAAACGAAATCCCCCCACATCCTAACATCTGAAATCGAACTTAATGAAGCATTTCAACGATTAGCAGTAATGCCACAATCGCACTTAAGCTTTTCACAAACCTATGTTGCACCAAGTCGGGGACGGGGACATATACGGGTACGGATACGGGTACGGGAAACGGCAAAACATAAATAATTTGGATACGGGTACGGCAAAGATTCGTAGTAATGTCTTTGATAAAAATAAGATAGTGGTATTGTCTAAAATGTTCTTTAACAAATTAGAGTTAGAAATTAGTAGATTTTTGAATCAGTAATAAAATAGTAATACAGAATTAACTCTACTTGTGTTGTTGACTTTCTATTAGTAGTAGAATTTAGGAATCGGGATAAAAATGTTTCTTAGAAGTACCCATCAAGTATCCGATATGAGGACGTCCCCGGTACGGGTACTTCACCCTGGGAGCTGTCCCCGTGCAACATAGTTACCAACTATAGACAGACCCTGGATATGAGCCGTGCAGATCTGCACAACCCTTACAAGCAAAGTATGACCAGTGTAGAATGGCACGATCTCTACCGTTCAGAAACAGCCTAGAACCATTCCAGTCAACGGTCCATGCAGGTCAGCACGGACCTTGCCACCTTGTAGAATCAAGTTTGACCAGCGGGTTTTTGGATCTTTCTTTCTCTTCCCACTATATAAAATGGTCTTATCCTCTGGGTATTAGGGGCAGGAGGCTCATTAGAAGAAAAAACACTTTCCCTTCTCTCATTCTTCATTCAATATCATTTTCCATTGCATTTAATCCATTGATTGCTATGGATTTTTATTTAGTAGTTTCAATTTATGACTTGGGAATATTTGTATGCATGTATTAACTTTAGATTTGTGAGAGTTCAAGATTCTTGGCTATTTCATTTGCTATAAATATCATGCTTAATTTGTGCTTATGCATTTTGATATGATTTTGTGAGGAATGTGATTAGGATGTACATTAGTTATATTCTTTGCATGATTTAGCTCTAGGCTAGGGAAATGACCCATATACATTTCTATAAATATTGGGATACGGGTGTAACCACAGTGTCGTGGAAGACACATGTGCCCGAGTTTGTTATAGAAGTCTTTTAGTTAGATTATCTTTTGGATGATAAGCGGGTAATCCAGCAATCGGGTCGGGTGATGTTATCGACTCGATTGGTGTAAGGGGATAATAACCAAAGGGCGTATCGTTATAATTTTGTAGAAACTAAGTTTTGATACAACCTTAGATTTATAATGAGGTACTAATGTCCTAAGTGGCACAAGATGATCTTTGCATGGATATTCACGGTGAAGGTCTCGATAATCCTTCTACTACCTGGTTTAATTTGCTTCGTTATAGCTATAAGATTACTAACCTCGGTAGTTCAAGTAAGAAATGGTAGCGGAAGTGTGCCTCTAGCTATATGTGAAGGAGTTTAGATGTGAAGGAGTTGAGATGTTAAGGAGTGGGGAATAACCAACATGGTGTGAGAGACCGAGGGAGTTTCTGAGGAATTAACATATCCATATCGTGTGATATAGCAAATAGATAGAAATATAATTACTGAATGTGAATAGAAGTCTAGGATCAAATATTTTATGTTAATCATGTGATTCAAATACCCCCAAGACCCGTTGTTACTATATTTATCTCGCTATCGTAGTTTATGATTGTAGTTGTTAGCTTAACACTTTACAAACAAAACCCCCATGTGTTCTACTCCTAACACACACTTGGGGTAACATCTAATTGTGAACTTTTCAAAACTATCATTTATACCCCCTAATTTCTGTTGATGACACCTAGCTTACGCTATCTACTTATTGTACCTAGAAGTGAGTAAGGAAACAACATATAAAGATTATCTTCTGTTGCCTGGATCTGAGTTTTGTAGCGACCCTCTGGTCCTCACCACCCAGCATGCATTGCTGGAAAGGGAAATAATCCCTCCAAACAGCCCATTCAAGATGGATTACCACCAGTCCAATAAGACCTTAGACATGAAATCTAACCACCCCCAAAGTCCCACACCCTATTTTTCATAGGAATTCCACAACTTACACACATACACGACAATTTGAATAACATCACACAACAAACAAACACCAATAACAAACTCACTATAGGAGTAAGCATATTCCAACCAACATACAAACTACAACTGAAGACATTCTCCAACATGTTAGCCTTCATGAAGGAATAATAAGCCCATAAGGTATAAAACATTAAGATAGGCACCTAAAAAGACATTAGCTTGAGCCTCCCACAACTACTCCACCATATATCCACAACACGAAACAACACCTATTACTTTGTCTTTTTTACCTCGGTTTTTTACCTTAAGTCAAATAACCGAAGTAAAAATATTTACCTCAATTTTTTAAAATGAAGTAAAAAGTAATATTTTATTCGGTTAAAAGAATCAAGGTAAAAACTACTCGTTTTACCTAGCTTTAAACAAAATCGAGGTAAAAAGTCTTAAATGATCGATATCGCATGCCTTTCTCATTTACCGACGTCGGTTGTTTTTGTGATCGAAGTCGCACGTCCCTCTCATGGACATTAATGACCAAAGCTGCATGGCCTTCTCGCTGTTGGAGGTCAGCTGTTTTTTTTCAAAAAAAATGTTGTGCATCTCTCTCACGAACATGAATGACCGATGTCGCACACCCTTGTCTCTTACCGACATCAGTTGTTTTTTGTGACCGACGTCGCAAGTCCCTCTCACAGACATGGGTCATAATCCTACTTAGGCTCATTTCCTAAAATAGTAATATTTTGGGCCTTTCACATCTTTAAAAAAATATGCAATGTAAAAATAATATTCGATATTCTAAACGAAATTCAAACTTCTACATTCCCTAATTCATATTCACCCTTTTTATTTTATTACTAATATTATTATTTTATTTATAAGTATATAAATAACTATGACTTGACTTTCTATATATAAAAACACAAATAATTAAAATTTGACCTTAATTAATCATCGGTAAACCATTAATTTACATTTCATACATAAGTACTAATGAAAAGGTTTGACACTTACTAATAAACGGTTAATCCTTGAATTTCCATATATAAGCACTAATAAAATGGTTTGACTTTAACTAATCAACGGTTAACTCTTACTTGACTTTCCATGTATAAATTCTAAAATTGTTTGACTTTAACTGATCAACGGTCAACTCTCACTTGACTTTCCATATATAAAAACAAATAAAATGGTTTGACTTTAACTAATCAGCGGTCAACCCTTACTTGACATTTCATACATAAACACTAATAACTAATGTTTGACCTTAACTAATTAATGGTAAACTCTTATTTGACTTTCCATACATAAACACTAAACTAAAGGTTTGATCTTGACTAATGAACAACCAACTCTTACTTGACTTTACATAAATAAAAACTAATAAATGAGGTTTGACCTAAATTAATCAACGATCAACCCTTATTTTACTTTCTATACATAAACACTAATGAAAAGGTTTGACATTGAGGAATCAACGATCAACCATTACTTGACATTCCATACATAAACACTAATGAAATGGTTAGAACTTAACTAATCAACAGTCAATCCTTAATTGACTTTACACATATAAACATCAATAACAAAGCTTTTACCTTAACTAATCAACAATGAATCACTACTTGACATTCCATACATAAACACTAATGAAAAAGTTTGACCTTAACTAATTAACAGACAACTCTTACTTAACTTTCCGTCTATGAACGCTAATAAAATGATTTGACATTGACTAATGAATGGTGAACTCTTACTTGACTTCCGCATATGAATAATAAGGAAATGGTTTGACTTTTACCTATCATAGATGAACCCTCACTTGAATTTCCATATATAAACACTAATAAAAATGTATGACCTTAGCTAATGAACGGTTGACTTTTACTTGACTTTCCATATATGAACACTCTGAAATATTTCCATATAATTATAATTATAATAATTTATAAAATTTTATTATTGACATAGTTTTTCAAAAAGAGCGGGTCTCTTGACAGGCGGCATCTTCATAAGTTTATGGGCATTTCACTTATTTTTTACCTTATACATTGTATTTTTTAAAATTACATAGTAAATTTAAATTTTTAAAAATAATTTTTTACATTATATATATTTAACATTAAAATATAAATTATTACTTATTTTAACTTTTAAAATACAATAAAAGTCTTGAGAAAGACGGTCTTTCCATAAACTTATGGAAAGACGGAGTTTAATTATAAAAAATAGAAGGTAAAAAGTCTTTGTTGCAATATTAAAGTTTTATTATGGAATGTGTAGTAGTTATAAATTTTATAACCCGATTCATACAACCCGGAAATTTTATCTTCATTTACTCTAATTTACACTTTAAACCTTGGTTTTTCCATGACTTATGGAAAGACCGTCTTTCAAGAGACGGACTCTTTAAATTATATAAAAAAATTACAATATTTAAGATAAAAAGTAATGTGGATTATCCATAATCATAAGGAAATTCCGTCTTTCATGAGACTTTATCTTTAACAAATATGAACTTATTAAATAAAATTTTAATGCAGACTCCATGTATGAACACTCTGATTACATAGTACTGGAGGAATTTAGCGTTCATATATAAAAAGCACTGGAGGAATTTAATTTTCAAAAATTTGTAAAAATAAACTTAAAGGCTCTATTTCAGCCCAATACAAATTTAGCCCAATACAAATCCAGCCCTGTGACCCAAACCCTACAACTATTAATACCCAAACCCTGATCCATGCCACTGCCTTCCCCTTTTCTTCTTCTCAGACTACTACCACCACCACCTCCTCCTCCTTAATGTCCACCTTCTCCTCCTCCTCTTCCAACGACGCCACCGCGTTGAAAATCGAATCAACCGTGCGAAAATCGACGCCACAGCATTGATCGACACCACCGCGTTGAATTGACGCCACCACGTTGGACTTCAGCATCATTCTGCCACCGCCGTTCGACGAGCACCACTGCTGCCTCACTTAATCGGAGCACTCTGTCCATCGGAGCACCACGCCACGGCTTCCCCTCCAACTCGCACCACTACTGACTGAAGCTTTAGAGTATTCATTTAGTTTAATTCGTTTGATTTATCATCATATATTTCATTAATGTTAATCTGACGTGTTGGAAATCACATTGAGTTAGGTTGAAGGGTTTACTGTGTGATTACTGTGTTTAGTGGGTTTAATGTATCAAAATCACATTGGAATAAGTGATTATTTGGGTACACATGGGCTTACTGAGAACTGTCTTTGGTCGTGAACTACCAAATGCAGAACCGACCTCGGTCCTGCTTTCGTTAGTTTTTATAATTTTGTAAACGCACCTACCGACGTTGCACCGCTGTCGGTAGCTGTTTTCTTACTTTGATTTTCTTTACCCAACACATCCCGCTGTTGGTGGGAGTTACTTAGAGGCCCAACCAACCAAAAATTTCAATTAAATATTATATTTCTCTTATCCACTTACACAATTTTTCATTCAATCAATTTATTTCTTTTCTAAAGGTTTATCAATGACCTAACTCAACCAAAATTTTTAACTCTTTAAATATTATTGTAATATCAAATGTAAATATTATATTTTAAATTATTAATATTAATTATGGATTAAATGTTGTAATAATTAAATAATAATATTTTCGAATTTATTAAATAAATTTTGGATAATTAGACAAATAATAGTTTAGCCATGGAAAAAAAGTTCATTTGCAACATTTTAGTACCAAATTTAAAAATACATCAAATTATATTACAGGACAAGATTTGAATACAAAATTAAAAAACACACAAAAGTTACATATAAAAAACATGAAGATGAATTTTGTAGAGTTATTTTAAGAGCTATTATTGTGGGCAAATTTTGCCCACATGTGCTCCATCAAATTATTTTTGAGAGGGGTGTGAGTTTCTCTATTGCGAAGTTGGGAGAAAGGGGTATTAGCAGAGAGAGGAATGTGAGTTGATATAGAAAAATGAGAGTTAGGAGTTTCTTCAAACCTTGAATACGTCGGTGGATTTTGATAATATTGTGCATTTGAATTTTGTTGAGAATTAAACTTTTCTTCAGAAAAAGAACAGAAATTGGAATTGTTTTGATCCATGAAAGAAATTAGTATTAGTGTTAATCCTATTGATAAATGATTAACACTAATTACAAAAATGGAGAGAGTTTTTTTAAGTAAGGAGAAGATAAATATTGAGTTGTGCATTGAACAATGGTATTATTGGTCTTCATTTATAGAGAATGAAAAATGTCATTTTCTGCAAATAAATTTATTTCGAAAATATTTTAAAAAAAGAAATATAAATTCATATATATAAGGAGATAAAATGATTAGATTTGATTAGATTTAGTATACTTTTAACCAATAGGCTTGGGTCATGTGGCAATGACAATGTGGATCTCTTGCAAAATAAGAGGGTCACTTTTGACCCTTTAATACTCTCGGTTGGGCCAAGCCTTTTTGCTCCTTTTTTTCAAACAAAACATGTTGACCGCGTGGATGCGGTCACCGATAAACCTGGTCTTAGGTATTTTTTTTTATAAAAAACAAGGTAAAAAATTCTTTTTACATCGGTTGCGAACTGCTGTAAATAATGATTTTTTTAACGCCACTATTTACTTCGGTTTTTATGGCCTAAAAATCAAAGTAAAAACCTCTACAGAACCGCTGTAAAAGATGCAGTTTCTTGTAGTGATCCTAGCCTTGGAAATCAGAAAAGTAAAACACTGTGATCTAGATTCAACCAGACCATGTGGCTTACTTATCTCCTAAATCCAAGCCCACTAATAGCCTAAACAAAACCACACCAACGCGTCCCCTCTTGCTTACCTACTGGACGTGACACAAGCGAGGAAATCACCCATGAATTTTCTCAGTATGTAACCAAAACAACCATCAATACAAAGGTACTGAGGATGACGCGACTTTGCATACGTCTGGAAAATCAGCAACCTCGCGACAAAAGCGTATACACATCCCTTTCTTTACCAATCCAAAAATAAATTGAACATCGCATCCTCGCACGCTCCTAGAAACATCTAAAATCAAGATGCTAGCGGGAATTCAATTCGTATTTGTCAAACCACCCATCAAACATAATACACACCTCATACATAGAAGCAGGAACAATGATGGAGATTTGCATATGCTTGGAACATCGCTAGCCTCGCGACATAAGCATACATCTGACCCCTTCCCCGTTCAAAGCACACACACTCTCTCTCACCCCCACCATTTACTTTACCATGTCCCAACACAAAGAAAACTCAGCACAAACACCACTAAAGTCATATGAACACAAACAACAAATAGAAAACTCTAAGGACATTACTCAAAATCCCATAGGATCTAAGTTAGCACACCGGTGCAACTTGAGTAACATGTTACCCATTATACCTGAGAAAGATCACCAACCCACCAACACAAACCATGATGATCTTAAAAGAACACAACTAATTCCTTTCAAACCAAAACCATAAAATGATCTTAAAAGATTACAAATAAGTCAATGGGATCGACTTTAATACAAAATACTAGGTCATCCTACATTCTATTGAGTTTAGGTATCTAGTCTCCGGTTCCAGTATTTTATCTTTTTTCCACCACATGTACAAATAGATTTCATCTCGTGTGAAACCAACAGCCTCTATACGGTGCATATGCTTCATATAGTAAGCCTTTCGATCAACAATACTCATCTAGTATACAGAGTATGCATAAGTCTCTACGTCACGTTTTAAACTATCTACCCGCTATTCCAAAATGCAAACATGATTCTTCCAACACTCCTCATCTGGATTCTTACGCAAACTCATATTTGACATTTAGACTTGATCCTCGATTCCTACTCACATAATCACAATTTAGCTAATTCATGGCTTATCGCACGATGTGGAGAAGTTGATTCACCGAGAACTCCCACGATGACTAATATCCCAATTCTGCCCCCTTGTCAAACTCTCACCTTTGGGAGTTACAACTAGAGGAGGGCTACTACTGACCCCCTCTATCCCTCACTCCCGTGGATTGTAAACCCGCCCCAACGCACAACAAGTTAAACATAGGAGTAGCATAATTCATCCGGATCTCCACCATGAACACCCATTGTACAGTGTATGTTTTACAAGTGAGAGATTTAGTAACCCAATGATTTTCTCCTAGGATTTTTTATGACCTAGTTTACCAAAAACATGAGATATGACTTTTGGAATTAAACTACGTCCCCAACAAGATCAACAACATACCCAACATATGTGGTTGGGTCACTCCCACTACAAAAAGGGACATTTTACCTCGGTTCTACAATACTTTTTACAGCAGTTTTTAGTCCCAAAAAAAACTGAGGTAAATACTAGTATAGTAAAAAGTCCACTTTTTGCCTTAGTTTAGAACCAATGTAAACAATTTCTTTTTCCTCAAATTTTGACCGATGTTGGTAGATATTGAAACCGACCTCAGTAACTACAACAAGTAAGACGATGTGAGACAAATACTGCGAATTTGTTCAGGCCGACATCAGTCGTCTTGTAAGCAATATCGCAAGGGCATTCTACTGATAACGCGCATTGTAGGGCAGTCATGTCATGTGTATGCTGATGTGGTACTATGAATAAAATGACATTGTTTTGGCAGGCCTATCTCGCACACAAATTACCAACGCTGATATGTGCGATGTTGGTTAGTGTCGCTGCAGTTGCGGCTTGTGCGACGTTGCTTATTAATTGGAGAGACATCGATTCTTTTCAATGATTATATATTTTGTATTCAATAACACTATTAATCGTTCATCGCTTGTCGTTACATGTGATTTAATATTTGATGACTCATGTAATGGTTAAACGTCATACAATAATCAATTGTTATTCAGTTAATGCGAAATGGAAACACAAGATAGAACCCACACTACTATGACATATATCATAAATATATGATAAAAACTATTAAAATACATAACCTTCATGTTAAATTAAAATATTATTGGTTTGAACCTCCATTGTCTACGTTGTACGATATTAACACTGACAAGGCAACAAGTGAAATGACAAGTCCATTCATCTACATGCTGAAAGACCATTGATAACTCTGTTTTTCCTATTACAGCCAATCCACAACAAACAAAATTTAAGTTAGAAATGGGCAGTTCCCAAATGAAATACACACAAATATAGATATACATAGACAATAATAATCTGAACAAAAAAAACATAACTCATGTTCCTGGATGTGACTTCGATCGTTCTGGACATTGCTGTCGCAAAGGCCAATGTGCAAACCGACGTCGGACATTCATAGTGTTTTCATGAAAAAATGACATGTTTGCTTAGAATGAACCCTAATTCATGACCAATACTTCTCATCATGTGTACATGACATTATTTTCACAAACAGTAGATAACATGTAGCACAAACATTAAAATATGCAACATTTTATAGACAATCATTTTTCTTAACATATTGCAAGCCCCGATCAATTGAGACCGACGCCGCACCTTCAAAGTGTGTTCTTACAAAAATGTAACTATTGTCCACAATCAACCCTAATCTAAGTTTTTTTTCTCAATATTTATAAACATGGAATCATTTTAAAAATACAAACACTATACACTAGATAACATGTAAAACAATCATCATAGTTCATGAAAATATTCAATCTTTGTTCCATAAAAAAATAGTAATAACAAATTCACACGGATGGAAAAAATATCAATTAATTTATACCCAGAAATGCCTCATCTTCTAGTACTTCTGGATGTTTCAGAGGAGCAATTTAGTTGAGCACTTGAATTGTTGCAATGGTGTGAATGGAAACAATTTTGGGAGTGTGTTTTGGAGATGTGAAATGGATATTGTTGCTGAATAGAAGTGAGATGAAATGGGGTTAGGGGAAATGTTAGCTCATTTTTGGAGCTTAAATTTTTGTCTCCCACTATGGTTTTCAAGGTAACCAACGTCGGTAGTAGGTCGGTTCAATTTTTTTTCTTAAAGTGAAGTGTTTGTGAAGTCTCGTGTATGGGCCATAGCATAACTTTCAAAAAGTGTCCTCAAATATTCTCAGGAAAGATTTTGGGCCTTTCCATTGATCCATTGATGCCAAAATTGGAACAACATGGTCGTGACAATGTAAATTACATAGGAATATCTCCAATTTCACATTTTGACTTCTCCCACGTTCTTGGAAGGAGTTAAGTGCAAAAAGTAAAAAGTTTATCGGCTGAACCAAAAATAATTTTGATCGTCCTAGAAAGGACCTTTGCCATCTCGAGTCAAACTTATGATCCCCAAGAGTGATAAAAAAAAGTTAGCTTGGTCTCACGGAGACTTCCCCAAGTTCTTCTGATTAACCTTCGTATACTTATAAGTAATCATCTACAATTACTCTAGACCACGTACTAGTGTTTTCCAAAATTGATGGACAGATTTTTTTTAATTTCATAAAAAACCAAGAATATGTAATTCCATTTTTTCTATGTAGTTTAAATTATCGTTCTCATAATGCCTATTGTAAGGGTATTAATGGAATACTAGTAAAATGATCACACGAGATTTTGGTCCTTTCCATTGACCCGTTGATGCCCAAATCAGAACTACATGGCCGTGACAATGTGATTTACATAGGTGTATCTCGATTTTCTCATTCCAACTTCTCCAACTTTCTTGGAGGGACTTAAGTGCAAAATATAAAAAGTTCAACGGTTGCGCGGAAAATAGAAATTGGCACATAGAAAGTTTCATGAATATATTTTAATTTTAATTTGTATTTTCTAATATACTCCTTCTGTCCCATAGAAATTGACACAATTTATATTTTCGTCCGTCCCATAGAAATTGGCACAGTTCAATTCTTACCTAAAGTGGCAAAACACGAGCTTATACATTTACTATATTATCCCTTAAGAGACTGATTATATCTACTAGTAAACTCTTCCATTAAAAAAATACCCTTCCTTTATTTCTCATCAACACTTCCACCTCATCTTGCAGACAATATTAATCCAAAAGTAATTGTTCCAATTTCTATGGGACGAAGGGAGTATTATTAACTGTTTTGAAGGTAACTTTTATTCCTTTTGGTCAAACGCATGCTCATTTGTTATGCTAATGGGCTGGAATTATTAGGCTCATTTTATGTAAGCCGAATTCAGTCGTAGTGCGATCAACTATCGGCTAGGCCAATGACAGGTGGATGTTGCAAATGTCAAGGAGGAATTCCCCAAGGGTTCAAAATGACATCTTTCCAAAACGTCCATATATATGGAGCCCACCTCAGTATCAGTTCAAACTTTAAACTTCCAAGTTTCTCTCAAATTCAAAAGTTCCCCACCCCTTTATCTGTTCTCTTCTCAAAGTTATGGCTTTTCAATTCTTCCAACTCCTTCCTTTTAGTATTTTGTTCATGAAATTGTTGTATCTATGGTGTGTCAATGTGCTTTTTGGTATTTTTTTGTTTTTCTAGTTCGTATAGATTAGTTATAGTGTGAAATTTCCTTATATTTTAACCTAGGTACTATGTTTTGGTATGTTTTTGAACGATTTTGTGTCATTGTTTGTTTTCCAGGCTTGAATTTTTCTTTGTTTCTGAGATTTTGGTCAAAGAAATTAGGATTAAATGTGACGTCAATCGTATACTAATTGACCGATGGTCGACCGGTGTCGCTTATTCATAAATATGCTGGTACTTTTTTTTAATGAGACGCCCCACATATGCATTTTCAATCATACTGTTTGCTTTAAATTTTTTAATGCAAGCTCAATATTCTATCGGTAACTATGTTTAGTCTAAACGACCACTGTGTGAAGTCGCTCATAATAGTCAGCCATGAAATTGTTTGGGACCTACGTGTATGTGCGACGCATGACCGACGTCGCACTCATCAAGTTTCAAGGCTCTTTTTACTTAATAATTTTCTTATAGAGAGTAATGGATGGAGAATGATCTTCTGATCGCCTCTTTTTTCAGATCAGCGACCTACTTTACGTTTGTACATCTATATATGAGCTACATTTTTTTGTTTGTTTACTTATATATATATATTCACAATTGATAGCATTACACAATTCATTGTTATTCTATAGTTTACCGCACAATGTAGCACCACCCTAAAGCCTCTCGTGCTCAATCTTGAACCTTAGACGATGTCTCCAGATAACCCCCGATTCAGCTGCACTCTGAAGCAGCAAAACTTCGGGACTAACCCCACTTTGGTAAAGACTAACTAGCTAAATGCATGTAATTATTTGATTTAAAATTTAAATTAATTGTTTTAATTGCACACACACACACACACACACACACATATATATATATATATATTTATTTATAGTAACTATATTTTTGTTTATGATTCTGTACATTCTGAGGGACATGGTAGCACTCTTACCAAGTGACAAGACCCCAGTTGTGCTAAGGTGCTACGGGAGAGAGTAGTGTATGAACTACCCAACAGACAGAAAGACGAAGGTCCTGTCCCCAAAGGGTATTCTGACTTCCTTGTAGGTAACCGCCTATGCATTGGGGACAAGTTGTTTTTCGTGCTTATATATGGTGCAGAGCCCATTGCATTCAAGGTCATCATAATCAGAGTTTCTTGATTTTATTACAATTTGTGTTTTGTCGAAATAAAAATATTTGTATTCGAATCTCTGTACTATGTTTGTAACGATATTTTTGTGGTTACTGAATTTTTAGTAATTTACGTACCATATTAGAACAATAATTGACTGTATGTGCGATTCGATTTGTGCATGATTTTGAATTTTTTTCAATTGTACTATTCAAAACCATTTTCTACACTTATTTTACGGAAAAATAAATAAATTATACTTCTATATTGAAAATTACTTTCGTAGACCAAATTCAATCACTTTCAAACAAGTTTAAACTCTAAAAGTTTTTGTGATATATACAAATATAACCCTATGTACTTGAGGTAAGAACAAATATGACCCTAAGATAAATAAAACTACAAAAACAATCCTAACTAGTTGATGAAAGTGCAAATATAACACTTTGGTGAGAAATCCGGTGTTGATCGTGTTTTTCCAGCATTGGCCCCCCTAAAAATGACAAAAATGCCCTTGGACCAAAACTTGAATTTTGGTGGACAATTATTCCCTTACCCACCATCGGAATAGCGCCAGACCGGGTAGGATTATATCAACACATTATAAAAATGGATAGGGTTATATCAGCATAATCCTAAAACTTACAGGATTATTTCAGCACATTCGTAAAAAATGTATAGTTATATCAACATTTATTATAAAAGCAAATCCCATCAACATTAAAAACCCTAGGTCAGAGAACACAACAAAACTCAATAAAATGTTCTGAACCCTAAACACATAAAACACCAAAGGTCATCCAATAATCAATCCGGACTAAACTCAACAAAATAAACAAAATATAATATAAAAATACTTATATTATATACCATATATAGCACATATCTCTATTCATGTGACGAGAAGAAAAAAAATCACAGAACCAAACACAGTATCGCATTAATCTAGTAAATTAAGGGGAATTTTGGATGAAAGTGCCATTTTTGAAAGGTTTTCGCACCTCCACTTCAACATCAGTTGCGTTGGAAGGTCATCATCGTACCCCTCAAAAATACAATTTATAAGCTCTAAATGCTTCCTAACTATAATTAAGTAGATAGTGGCAAATTGGGGTCATCCACGAAGAAAAGGGATCTACCTAAGGGTTCATGCATATAAGGGTGGATACTAAGTTTGATATATACATACATACATACATACATACATACATATATATATATATATAAGAAATCATGTAAAGATGAGAGTTTTTGGTTGGTTTTTCTAAGTTATGAAATTAAAGACAAGTTAACTAGCAAGCAATGTAAATCAACTAAATATGAAACAAACTATAAGAAGAGATTAAACACGAGTTTCGGAACCTGGGGCACAATTGATTTCAACTTCCAAGCATTTTATCTATCCTTGAACATACAACATATCCAATACTTTAACTACTTGTTGTGAAGATAAAACTTCTATCTTTCTTTGATAGTAGTTTACAAGAGTGAATTCTACATATCTTACTAAATCTCACTAATGACCCCTTTAGTCGAGAAATGCCTAAAGATATCTCATTTATGGCATTGAGTACGAAGAATCAACAAACTTATAAACACTACAATGTGTTCCAGCATTAAGCCAATCCATGCATTTACACAAGATTAGTTAAGAATGTTCAACGTTCATAAACCTCTACTATTTGCTACACAAAACAAACATGACAAAGAGTTCGAAATTATCAAATTATCAAATCATCAACAACATTATTGATATTAACAACTAACATTCAAAGCTCCAAAAATGCACAATAGAGAAAGCAATAGATATATAGAAATGATTCTCAAGACATGAGCAAAGAAGTCTTAATCAATTTCTCCCAAGTAGAAAAATAACCTAGATGATGAAAACACATAACAAATCTACAAGAATTCATGAAATAAATGAAAAAAGGGTTTTGAGGCCCCAAGTCAGGCTTAGGAAAATGAGGAAGAAGGGGGGCTATTTATAGCCTAATTTGGTCAATAAAAGTCAAAAGTGTAGCACAGGTGCGTGGGGTGCTCGCCAGGTGAGAGGATTGCACGGGGACTGAAGCGCCCGGTTAGGCACCCACGAAGCCCCTAGCGTGCAGCCGAGAGAGTACGGGGGGCTGGCCGCTCATTTTGGATCAACAAGCTAACTCCTACTTTTGCTTTGGGAGCACTGGCGCACGCCTAAGTGGGCGCGCTGCGCGCCCATCGGTCTCACTTTTCTTCAACTTCTTTGCGTTGCTACGGGTGAATCGCTGATTCAATTTTGGAGTTCTTGTAGTCGATTTTATAGCGCTCAAGAAGACAAATCCAATGGTACAACCCTTGTAGGATGATTCTTCTCAGATAATTCTAAGAACTTAGTCCAAACTTCTGGGTCACAATTCATCCACTTCTTTGTCTTCCTTCTTCAACCCTACAATCTTCTACCAAGTTTTTACTCATGGCCTTCATTTTTCTACCATCCTTGAGAATGACCATCACTAAACCACTCCAAAGTTCTTAGGAGCAATCTACCAATTAATCTCACAAAAAGGAATCTAGATGCTCGTGAGGACCAAAAATCCATTAGACTAAAAATAGGGTACAAAATGA
>JAULKM010105439.1:6825-24524 GCA_032355605.1 Rubia tinctorum | reverse complement strand
TTGGTTGAATTTGAAATAAAAACACAAAGAGAATATGAAAGTAATTTAGAAATTTGGGTTAAATTATATATAGTTAGGCATATGTGGGTCTACGAGTCTGGGTCTGGGTCGGGTCTGGGTTTTAGTATTTTAGACCCGGACCCGTATCTAAAATCTAGACCCAAACCCGGACCCGGACCCGATGGGTCTAATTTTTTTGGACCTATACCCGACCCAATGGGTCTAGACCCTGTGGGTCTGGGTCGGGTCCTAGACCCATGATCATCCATAACAACAACCATTTATAAACAATACAAGATATCATGTTGCACCTTAAAAAAAATCTAAAGATAACACTAACCGAGCAACACTCTATACATAAGATTAGAAATCACTGCAAAACTATTCTGACATGTCTAAGGTTCAATGTTTAGCTAACTGCAGTGTTCCTACCAATATTTGGATTCCCCATTGTTGTGGACCGATTGTGCATTATTTTCAATCGCCAATGAATTCCGCGCATTGTTGATATCATCTTGTGAGTAGTGATTCCCATTCCTTGTGGTTGGAAGCGGACCTAGAGAATTTGAAAGTTTATTTTTTGGAAATTAATATCCGAGCAATTAAAATTGAATTTGGAAATGAAATTAATAAAGGCACTCACAAGGTGTCGATAAACATAATCGCTAGATTCACTTGCTCACATCTCCATTGGTCTTCGAAATCACTCAATAACGACATGATTACACCTTTGGCAATTATATGGTTGTAGTAAATTATAAAGGATCATTAAATTCACTAATATCTAAACAAAACAAAAAAATCATATATACTTAGATTATAAAAAAAAATAGGGTTTGTGTACAAAGAAGACTAATTAGCCATTGGAGTTTAGCATAATAGTATCTAACAAAAAAATTAACCCCTCCAATACTTTAGTTAATCAATAAATGTAGAAATCTAACATGTACGAGTCAAATCCAATGCATCATTTTATCATCCAACACCATGCAGGCACCAGAGACATTATATAATACACAAATCGTGCTTACTAACAAGATCCCACCTAAAACAAAACTCATTATATGACACAATGTGAACCCTAGCTAACATCATGACACTAAATTTTTTTATTTTGGTCATTTTAGTTCCAAAATAGTAAACTCTAGCCAAATGTTGGAGCAAGGATTTACCTTTTTTTATCAATGAAAGGATATGGAATACTCCTTCATAGCTTCTACCTAAAATTTAAATAAATACCTATACAAGGACAAAAACTACAATGAGAATTTTGGATTAGATGAGAAATAGGAAGGAAAACATACCTTCAATCTTGAAATAGTAATGGAAGGGATTGTAGTATAGGGTAGGAGTTTTGTGAGGAGAGGGATATGGTGGGAAAGTCCATGTTCTTTCAAATGGGTAATAAATGCCCATTTGAAAGCCCTTATGGCTATTTTTTGGCGATGCGATTGGTTTCCAAACTCGAAAATACTTTCGATCACTTTTCCAATCTCAAAACTACTCATAGCTATAGTACAATTGGCCGGAACCATTTACGAGTTTGGAAACTCTTTTCCTCAATTAAAAAACAGGCTATAACGGGCTATACATTCAAATCCCCTAACAAAAACCTATATTGGCCAACTCAAAAACCCCCAATTCAAAAATTCTCGTTGCTCTATAACCCTAAATCTATTCACAATGAGAAGCAAGAGCACGGGCGTGAAATCAAAGTCAAGCGATCGGAACCCTCGTCCAGTCACGGAGATTGAAAAACTCCCTAAATTCTTCAACGATACAACTGAGCAAAGGTATGTCACATTTTGTAGAGGAGAGTTATAAATTCGAAGGCTATATTAGCATCGTCCATAGGAGAATTAAGCTTTGACTATTTTCTTGCACATTTTAAAACCCAACTTTTAGAAAAAAAATACTATGTATGGATGAACCCGATCATGTGGACGAAGTGATACAATTTTATGTGAATTTGGGTCAAAGTAGGAACGATCGTGATTTGACTAGGATTAATGGGAAATACGTACTTTTCACTACATACAATTAATACCGCCCTAGAGTCCCCTACACCACACCCAAGAAATTAAGGTCCGATGACCCTAATGGTCCCTTAGAAATTTATCAAACACATGTTTGGCCAGGCATGAGCAAGACTACCCCATTTTGCTCAGTCGTTATGGCTAGGAAATATTTTAGGAGGGAAGGAAGTGATGCGGTAAAGGCATAGGGCTATGACATTAGCGTGTTGATCGTAGAGCAGCGCCTAGTGTATGAGTTGATATGTCTCAATGTTTTTCCCAAAGGTGGCCACACTTGCGAGCCGACGATTTCCAACATGATGCTGTTTTACTATGTCATGGAGGGGGTCAAGAAAAACCCTGGGTATGCTATAACCTCATTTCTGTTGAAGGCCGCGCAAACGATGAAGAAAGATCTCTCTCACAACAGTTTGATAACCGCTATGCTGAAGAAGGCGGGTGTTATTCATGAGGACAAGGATCTTAGAATTGAACACTATGACAAGAAGTGGTTACAACTTAAGCAGCTTAGTCTCGGTGATGTCGGAAAGTGGGAGTTCCATCCTGTACCCGGTGAAAGGGCTAAAATTGCCAAGAGAGCTCGCTAAGTCAATGTAGAAATAGACGAGGCATCGAGCTCCCGTACGTGATAAGTTTTTTTACTTATTCTTGCCATTTTCAAAATGTATAAAATGTATATATGAAAATTTTTAACCAATTAATTTTTTAATTATTAATTTACAGATACCAGTGGCGGTTGAAAATTAGGGTGACCTGGTATTTCGATCCTATGAGCGCAGACATGACAGATGCACAAGAGATGTTGACCCGTGTCCATTCCCAGCACGTCGCATTCCTGGAAACCCAATGCCTCCATCTACAGTTGAGCTATGATGACGAGCCGCCTAACTTTGAGCCGGTATTTTTGGAGTGTGAAGATGAAGATAATGATGGTGATCACGGCGGGGATGATGGAAATGGGGGTCAAGCTGTTGGGGCTTAAGATGGGGGGACTCTATTATTGATAAAATGGTTATGTAGAAAATTTTGAATAACTTTTGGGAGATTAGTATTTTTGGTTATATCGACTTGATTTGAGAAATTGGATTGCATTTGAGAATTTCAATTTAGACACTGAATTTGGATTTGATTAGAGAATGTTTGGATTCATATTTTTAATTGATAAAAATTTGGATTTGATTTGAGAATGTACGGATTTTTTGATCAAATGTTTGGATTCATGTGTTGGCTACATTTGATTTTTTTTGGTTTTATAGAATTTGGAGGTTCATGTAATAGATTTATGTGTAGCATGTAACTACAAAATTTTACTTGAAATCAAAAAGTGCAGAAACTTTTCCGAGCTTGGAAATGTATCTTGACTTCGTATTTATTGGCCATACATGTTTCCGAGCTCGGAATAATTTCGTCTCATTTACACATGTATGTACGATGGCATTTTCCGAACTCAAAAAATGACTTTCCAAGTTCGTAATTCCTTTCCAGGGCGCCTATGGAAAATTCGAAGAGTCCAATTATTTCAAAAAAAATTATTTTCAAACTCTGAAATGATTCATCTCCCTATTGTATAGAGACAAATCATAATTTCCAAACTCGGAAAATCTTATGTATATTAAAAAACAGGGGTTGATTCAAATTTCATAAATTAACTCCAAATCCATAAACCATAGGCTAGTTATGAACTCGCTAAAAATCCAAGTTTTTCCACTTCTTGCTAAATCAACCTACATTTTGTCATGGCTATGGGAGGTTCAAGCCGCGGAAACCCAAGATCTCGTTCGATGGGAGGCTATGAGAGACAATGCCGGTTTCGATGAGAAAAGGTTCATCTCTATATTTGCTCAAAATAGGTATGAATCATTACTGAGAAGGGAACATTGTTAGATACATATCTTGTCGACTTCATTGACTACCTAGCTATAGGGTTGGCCGATCCTCTCAAACCTTTTAGTAAACAACATTTTAAAATTTTGTTTTCATGTGATGAAAAAACATCTTTAGATTATGTTTGCCAATTTTATGCTAATATACGTGATTTGGGGAATGAGGATTATAGTACTAGGGTTGGTGGAATTGAGATCCCGATTAGTGGATGAATTATTAACAAGCGGTTAGACTGCTCATACACACACCTGTAATTTGTTTCCCGGAGGATCTCGATGGTCTATTAGATGATTGCTACCATCAGGAGAAGTGGCCGCTAGATGTCGATTACCATTAAATTGACTCGGTCGAGTGTAGTGAGAGGTATTTCCACCGGGATAAATTGGATTCAGAAAAACCCGGGACCTTTGACAACATAAATAATTGTATCACGTATGAGATCATTAATAGGAGATTGGTCCCCTCGGGCGGACACTTGACTAAGCCTAATTACACAACCCTCATGTTATTCTATTTGATAATTGAGGGTAGAAAAATCAATCCCCGAGCGGCTATATTTAGGCATATGTTGCATTTTGCGACGTCGAAGAAGATGTTGACCTGCCTACCATATGTGAGTCTAATCACTCGTATTTTGAAGAATGTTGATGGGTTGGTTTTACAAGGGGAGGAAAAGGGGCCAAAGTACAAGATTTACTTCGAGAACAGGGGATGGGTGTTGATCGATTGGAAGTGGTATGTTAAACCCACTTAAGCACCCAAGCCGAGCAAGAGGCCACGAATTGAGGAAGTTAAGTCAGAAATTAGTTTAGGTCGATTTAGTTCGCATCATTGTTTGTATTTTCTTTATTTTTTTAAATAATGCATATTTTACTCACTATACTTTGTAGGCACTGAAAAATTATACTTGAAAGGATTCAAGGATTGCTACAAATTGATGCGCAAGGAATTTTGTGCCATGAAGGCTAAGATTAGGTTCCTTGATAAATATCACTGAGCTTATGAGCGCCACCTCGCATCAACCTCCCGAAAACGATTGAAAAAATCAACTTCAACTGCATACATTGAAAATGTTGAAGAATGAACTTTCAAAACTTTTTCATGATATTGTTATTGGAGATGAATACTGGATGTTGAATTTAAGTTCCATTTCATGTTTTGATGACTTTTAGATGACTATTTGATATGAATGTTGAATTCAAGTTCTATTCAAGTGTTTAGATGACTATTTAATTGGATGTTGAATTTAAGTTCCATTCGATGACTATTAGATGATAATATTTCCGAAGTCGCAAAGGTTTTACATATGAATGAAGACATGAACTACAACATATTCTGAATTTGGAAACTGGACACGAATAATTAACGAATTCGGAAACTGTATCTGCTCTTTGAGCCATGAAACCACATGTTTTCCGAGTTCGAAACAATTTGCTCTATCATTTTTAAAGGCGGTTTGACATAACCACCAGGTTAATTAAAGACGGTTATACCTTGAACCTCCTATAATTATAATTTAATGTTTAATTATAATTAAAGGCGGTTACTAAAAAACCTCTTTCAATTAATCGAAAACCTCTTTCAATCCAAAGTAGGGGATACAAAAGTCAGTTTCCGAACTAGGAACGTCAATTAAAGGCGGTTTTTGGAGATTCTCCTTGAACTGCTGCTTTTAATAGAAGTCTCTCTACTAGTGACAGTTATGGAAATGTAATTTTATACAAATTCGAATTTATCAAAAAAAGTATTATATTCCAATATTATCTACTTCATATACTTGCAATATATTATTTCTTGAGAGGTCATATAAATATTATAAAAATAATAATTTTTATATTGTTAATTATTAAATAATTTCTAACTAAATTGATTATTTTACTTCATAATTCAATTTTTTAGATGAATAATTTTAGAATATATTATTTGTTTTCCATTTAAACGTGTTATGCAAAAATTAATTCTATTTTTTTAACCAAAAATATCGCACAATGCTCGGTAGGACTTGCTAGTACTATAGAATAATTGTTGGAAAATATATGTTTACTTAACAACGATTTCACAGTACTTGTTGCCTGGATGATGGAAGCGAAAGTTGCAGAGGTTGACGGCACTTCCGAGTTCCCACTGACTGTCATTAAACGTAATAGAGCTGAGGCACCTTTCAAGATCAAGGAAGAGCATTTGAATAGAATGAAAGCTCTCTCCCAAACTGGTAAAGCTCAAATTTCAGATTTTGAATAATTAGTTTGTTTGCTTGGTGCCTCAAATTACAATTTTCAAGTTTTCTTTATCGAAGAGAAAATATCAAAATCCCATGGCTAGGCAGAGAATTGAAATGACCTGCAAGTCATAAGTCATATGATTATTATATGGGAGTATTGAATTTCATTTCGACTAAATTGTTTATTTGGTACCAGGCATATATTTGAATAACTTGTTTGATCCCCACTCCCAATGCTGCCCCAATTCGGCCCTTAACATTTTGAAAATAATTTGTTTGGGCCCCAAGATGGTTTTGGGTAAACTAAATTGTTTATTTGGGCCCCAACATATATTTGAATACCATCTTTTGGTCCCCAAAACCACCTTGAAAATCACCTTGGTGCCCAAACAAATTATTTTCAAAATGTTAAGGGCCGAATAGGGGTAGTATTGGGAGTGGAGACTAAACAAGTTATTCAAATATATGTTGGGCCCAAATAAACAATTTTGTCTTTCATTTCGGCCTAAGAAGTGAAACTTTGAGCAGTCGAACTTGGGAAGCGATAGATTCTTTCCTCGGAGTACTTGAAAAGATATTGGATGCTGATGACCGGTCGGAGAAGATACCCTGAAATTTTGGTTTTACCGTTTTAGTTTTACTATTACACTTATGTTTCAACATATCATATGTAACCAAGTATGTGAATTAAATAGCACACGAGCACACACAACTTGGTTACGAAGTTTGGTGAAATCCACCTACATTTGCGGGGCTTGACCAAATTCAGAATAAATCCACTAACTAGAAAGATACAGTACAAAGTACACCATACAACTATACTTATTTTTTCTAATTACAACGTGTGGATTTTCCAAACTCCCCTTGCTACCGATCCGCCTTGATCAGACTCCCTTCGACCTCGAAACTCGTCGATACTGGATCTCCTCCCTACCGAGAAATTAAGGTATACGATTCTGAACTAATCAACAGGTCACGTATGTTGAACCATATGCTTGCTGACTCTTGCAAAACTCTCGGAAAGATGTAAATTTGATTTGCAGAGTTTCTCAATTAAAATCATGAGTATTGCATCCGTGATATCCAATATAAATAGTCCCACAAGCAGATCGGAATACTCCAGGATTATCTCCATAATATTTCTATTCTTTATCTGCTTCTAAAGCATACCCAAATCCCATAAATAAAGACATTTTTCCTTATTTTGAATATCCCATTATATTCTATAAATTCAATTCCGCAATTGTAGGGATTTTCCATAAATCCTTTATGGTTCAACACGTCTGAATCAAATATTGCATAAACTTCATATTTCTATAAACCAATATCTCGCAATATTCTATCAATCAAATCCTGACCTTTCCATATGTTCCAACATGGAACATTTGTCTTTTTCAACATTAGTTTACAAATGCCAACTTGATAATCAATGAAATCCACATGACTTTACAATCTCCCCCTTTGACATTTTGTGAACCCAACTATTTTGGAATAAAAAACCAAAAGAAAAACATCCAATTTTCACAATCATCAGAGTTCCAGAAAAATCCTCTCATGTTGGAACATATAATGATAACCAAATATGAATTAATAAGAACACCAAAAAACCAGAAATCTAAAGAAATACTTCAGATTGCATATTCTCCAAAATATTCTCCTCCAAGGGCCATGAATATGCCAAAGTCACAAAAAAACATGAAAAACCAAAAAACAAAGTTCAGCGGTAAAATTGTTCTCCCCCTGAACTCAACCACTGACTATGTTGGATCATAAACCTTCAGAAATCAATTATGATCAGGAGCAACAACTTGTGCTTCCAGCTGAGCCTTCTCCACCTCAATCTTAGCCTTCTCAGCTTCAAGTGAAACAGTCTGAATGGAATGTCTCCTAGCCTAGCATTCATAGCCATTAATTTGGCTTGTTTCTCATCTCCGGTTGAAGTAGAAGCTGCACCCTTAGGGTTCCATGAAACATCATGGACCTGTCTCATCCCAAAGGTCTTCTTGTTTGGATTGAGGGGTTCAATCTTCACCATTTCATCTTCAAGAAACTCCCTCACTTTTACATTCTTGACCGGTGCAGTAAGAAGTCTAGAATAAGCTAAGGCATGCTTTGCATTGGGAGAGATAGCAAGCTTCACAACACTCTGCTGAATGAGCAATCCTAGATGGACAGGCTTCTGTGTTCCAACACAGTACATCAGTTTAGCCATTTCCCTAATTAGAGCTGTAGTGTTGGTTGATGGAATCTATCAGTTTTCTGCAATCTGGTAGAGACCAAAATATCTAGAAGAGAGGCATGAACCTTGAGAATATCCAGTTGCTGGAAAATGTGTCTTAGTACCACCAGAAATCATAGAAAAATATCATTATCATACACCCCTACCTCATCAAAAAATACATCATCAAATTATGATAAAAATCAGTAATCTTTCCCCGGACATACACTCTCACACTATGGTGAATTCTTCTCTAAATTCCCAACCATAAAATTGGAGTAAAACTCACAGACCAACTGCTTGTTATACTCATCACACAAGATAACATCAGTCTTAATCCCAAGTAATTCAACAAAATCAGAAAAGCTACTAGGCTTATAAGAATCTAGTTCAACTACTCTCTCATGTATTATCTTCCTCTGGGAAAAATTTCCCCACAATCATTATCCCAAAATATAGTAGAGACAGCATCACATACCGATGGAGGTGGCAGTGAGGGTTTCTTCTTCATGGGAGAGAGTCCAGCTTTCTTGCTTCTCTTGGCTGGCTGAGAGGATTCTACTTCTGGCTCCTTCCTCTTTTCCTGTCTATGCCTAGTCTGGATGAACTCATCCAAGACTTCATCACTGGCATATGTCAAATTTGGTTCCTGTGTTGGAACATACTCGGGTTCAGGAACTCATTCCTCTTGCTGCTCAGCCTTTTCTGTGACATGTGTTCCAACATAGCCGACCCATCAGAAGGTTCTACTGCTCCCAATGTTGGAACATGGTCTTCTCTCTGAGCAGTCTCCAACTCTATTATCTCAATAACTTCTATTATGGGGTCATATCCCCCTCTCTTCTCAGCCTTAGATACCTCCACATCATCATAAACTGACCCCCCATAAACATCATTCATCAAATAGTTTTTATTTACCATATTATCACCAGTAGACTCTAGTTCTGGATCATCAACCTCCATAGGGTTCTCATGCACATCTTTCTGCTGGTATGTTGGAACATACCCAGCTTCATCTTCCTCTTCACTATCGGATAGGACAATTACAGGGGGCTCTAAAGACCTGAGTTCTTCATTCCTATGAGCAGCCACAACATCAAAAGGAACAATTTTTATCTGATCAGTGGATCTGATCACCTCCAAACCTTCAGCCTCATCATCATCAATCTCCTCAATTCGAACATAACTTGGAACAGGAATTTACGAATACACATGAAACATATCATTTCCTCTATGCTCTCTGTATGCACCACTCAACAACCTAGGATTAAGGTTTTCTATATCCTCCAAATCTCCTATATCACCCGAAAGTAACTCCTCCATATCAACCTTAAGAAATTTCCCTTTCATGTTTTCACATTTAGTCATATCTACGGTGACTCTATTTTCTTGCACCCACTCAAAAAATTCATCTATAAAGCCAAACTTTCTACCTTCCTAAACAATGTGAGTAAATTCAGAACTGGTTACCTTTTGATATTGAGATTTTTCTTGCTTGGTGCATCATTCTCGGGTTTTTTGGAGGTGAGTATAAACGTCTGCACATGCCTTTGAGTCTTGTTTCTGACCATTGAAGCTATGTTGAAAAATAACTTGGCGGGGTTTTTGGTTCGGCAAGGTGGTTTTCAGATCAATTCTAATTTGGCAAGATAACTTCCTAGTTTGAAAGTTTGGTAGAGAAGAAGAACTTAATGGCAAAAAAGAGAGGAAAAGGAGCGTAATGCCATAATTCCAACGTACCTTCCCACTACTTAATCATTTCTTCCCATTTTTTTGTTTTTCTAAAATTTTTTGAAGCAAAAAACAGAACCAAATAATAAATATACATACTGTACAAAATAATTTCATAGAAAAAATACCCCATGTCCGACATAAACCAAGGTGTTGTATGAGAAATCTAAAAGTCGCAGTGTCCAACGGTTTAGCGAATATATCTAGATACTGCTCACATGTTGGAACATAGGCCACCACAAACTCCTATCTTTCAACCAAATTTCTAATAAAATGATGTTTGATGTCGTTATGCTTTGTTTTTGAGTTTTGATCAGGATTCTTAGAGATGTCAATTGCACTTTTGTTGTCACAAAATCTTTAAAGGCCCTTGTTGAATTCCATAGTCATTCAACATTTGTTTCATCCGTAATAGTTGTGCACAAAAACTTCCAACAGCAAGATACTTAGCTCTAGTTGAAGATAAGAATTTTGAATTTTGCTTCTTACTATACCAAGAAACTAAATTCGTCCCTATAAAGAAATAACCACCAGTGGTACTCTTGCGATCATGTGCATTACCAGTCCAATCAGAATCACTATAACCAGTCAGACATCAGTCTTGATTCTTAGAATACCAGATTCAATAATCATAAGTCTCACTAACATATCGAATAACTCTCTTCACTGCAGCCAAATGAAATTCCTTCGGATCAGCCTGAAATCTTGCACAAACACCTATGCTGAAACATATTTCTGGTCGGCTAGCAGTAAGATACAAAAGACTTCCAATCATACTTCTGTATAATTTCTGATCAACTGAGACAACTTTCTCATCCTTCACCAATTTTTTTGTAGTTTACATAATTTTTTGTAGTTTCCATCAAGGTTCGTACAGATCGGGTATTACTGAGTCCGAACCTCTTCACCAGATTCAAAGCATACTTGCTTTGATTTATAAACAACCCATTCTTTTCTTACTTCACCGGAAGCCCTAGAAAATATGTGAGTTCTCCAACCATGCTCATCTCAAACTCGGCCTGCATTAGTGACACAAAATCTTTCACCATTGATGATGAAGTAGAGCCAAACACAATATCATCCACATAAATTTGAGCAATCAAAATTTTTGTGGATTTAGTAAGCATAAATAAAGAATGATCTACTCCCCCTCATCGATAACCTTTCTTAAGGAGAAAGTTAGTCAGTCACCCATACCATGCTCTAGGTGTCTGTTTCAGACCATATAGTGCCTTCTTGAGTCTACACACGTAATGTTGATAGTGAGGATCTTAAAATCCTTTAGGTTGTTCCATATACACCTACTCATTCACCACTTCATTCAGAAAATCACTTTTCACATCCATATGATATAATCTAAAGTTCATAGTACAAACAATAGCAAGTAAGATGCGAATAGATTCTAACCTGGCAACTGGTGCAAAATTTTCCCAAAGTCTACTCCTTCAACCTAAGTATATCCTTGAGCCACCAGCCTAGCTTTATTACGAGTAATCTGGTCATTAGTATCAGACTTGTTCTTGAAAATCCACTTTGTACTAATAACATTTACGCCTTTCAGACGAGGAGTGAGATACCATACATCATTGCGTTCAAACTGTTTGAGCTCTTCTTGCATCTCCGCAATCTAATACTCTTCAAGAAGTGCTTCCTTGTAGTTCTTTTGCTCAATTTGTGATTGTAGTCCGGCTAGTTCTCTGTAGTTAACTCTAGGAATCGATAGGGTTCTTCTTGAGATAGGTTACGGTATCTCCTGTGTTAGAACACGTGGACTTGGTGTGGGGGAGGATGTTCCAACATACCCTTCTTCTTCAGGTTCCGACTGGTCTACTGATTGATCAGATGTTCCAACACAGTCTGACTGCTCAGGTGAATTATCCTGTGTTGGAACATGCTCTTCATCTGGTTCATCTTCTTTTTCACTTGAACCCTGTTTGTCATCAGAATCATCCACAACTACATTTATAGACTCCATAAGAGAGTGTGTTTGTAGATTGTAAGCACGGTATGCACGACTGTTCACAAAATACCCTAGAAATATTCCAACATAACTACGATTGTCAAACTTAGCCAGTGGACCTTTATCTCTGAGAACATAACATTTGCTTCCAAACACATGAAAGTGAGATACACTTGGCTTCTTGCCCTTCCAAATCTCGTAAGATGTTTTGCTAGTAAAAGGCCAAAGTTACACACGATTTATCGTATAACAAGCTGTATTGACAGCTTCTGCCCACCATTTTTATGTATTCCTTTTTCTACAAGCATGACTCATGCCATGTCCTAGAGTGTTCTATTCTTCCTTTCTACAATGACGTTCTGCTGTGGAGTGATTGGAGCAGAGAATTCATGGTGAATACCAAGTTCATCACAGAAATCACTGAATTGAGAATTTTCAAATTCTCTGCCATGGCCACTTCTGATTCTGACAATCTTTCCTACCGGACTTCCTTTCTCTGTCTGCAATTTTATCACCAAACTTATAAACACATCCACAGTATCAGATTTTTCTTTAAGAAAAGCCACCCCAAGTATACCTAGAGAAATCATCAACACATACAAAGATGTACTTCTTATCACTCACATTAGGTGTGTTGACTAGACCCATTAAATCCATATGAAGTAATTCAACATTCCTTGAGGTAGTAATATATTGTACTCAAGAGCGAGGAGACCGAATATGTCTACCTTATTGACATGGTTCTCACACAATTCCACCTTTGGTGTCAAGTGTGGGCATACCTCGAACTGCCTTTGAATTGGCAATTTTCACCAAGGTTTTGTAGTTGATATGACCAAGATTCCTATGCTACAAAGTTACTTCATCTTGCTTTGAACTCAGACACCTCATTTCTTGCTCCAAGAGGTAACAGTTGTCCGATGATCGAATGCCAGAAAGTACTTTATCTTTGTCATGTCGTATAACACATTTGTCTTTATGAAACTCAACTGTCATATTATCATCACACAATTGACTGATGCTCAACAAATTTGCCTTTAGATATTCAACAAGCAATACACTAATGAACACAAGAAATCATTCAATGTGCATTTCACCTTTGCCAATAACACGACTCCTCTTTCCATCTCCAAAAGTAACAAAACCACTATCATATGGTTTAATTTTTGTCAGAAACTCCTGAGTTCCAGTCATGTGTTGAGAGCACCCACTATCAAAGTACCATGACTCTCTAGAATGTGCAATAAAGCACATATTAATGCGTTTAGGAACCCATATCTTTGGAACCATCTTTGATTGTTGGGTATTATCTATGTTGGAACATGCAGACATTTGTCATCTATTCATGATAACTCTGAGTAATCTGAGACATTTTTCCTCAGTATGGCCTTGAAACATGCAATAGTTACAGATGAGAGGTTTTCATAGGTGGGTTTTAATCACTTTTTTCTTCATGTTTTGGACTTCTGCCTTGTGATTTACCGTATTGCATGATGTGTTGTCATATCCAATTCCTTGTTGATCTTCAAATATTTTTCCCATGGTCAGAATGTCATCGAGCTTTGTCTTTCCAGTGTTTAACTTGGTGATTGCTTCTGCCATCTCTGCTCTCTCAGTCACATAATATACTCTCAATTTCAAATCCTCTATTTCATTATTAACCTTTTCAACTAGGACTAATAGTATCTTCTCCGTCTCAACCAATTGATTTTTCTCCAACTTCAGGGATTTGTTTGCATTAGCAGCCTTCAACCACATGTCATACATTTTTACATATGCAGTGTAGATCTCTTCATTATTCACTGGTTGGTCTTTATCATCGCTGGAAGTATCGTCAGAACTTATGTTGGAACATACAGACTTATCTATGTTGGAACATATGTCCACACCCTCTATATCATCTTGAACTATGCCACATAATTGCTGATAAGTTCCTCTTCATCTTTCTCGTCTTCTTCACTCTCACTCCACAAGGTTACATACGACCTTTCTTTCTTCTTCCGGGTATTAGCACATTCAGCCTGGATATGCCCAAAACCTTCACATTCTTTACATTGAATCCTTCCTGCCTGTTTTGCTTCACTACCTTGATTTCTAGAGAACTGCCGATTTCCTTGCTCCATGCGTATTCCAAGATTATTTTCAAAAAATAATTCCGCGAGATTTGTTTCATCTAGTTCTTTCTTGTGATTTCTTGTTCACCACTCTTTTTAGCATCCTTGAGAAATTTTTTGTGATGAGAGCAAGTTCTTTAATACCAACCTCACTATCTAATTCATTGTTATCCCGTGATGAAGATACTTTGAAGGCCAACTCCTTCTGAGCTTTCTTCGCAGGCTGTTCCATAATCATCTCATACGTCTGTAGTGATCCCATTAACTCATCTTAGGACATTGTGGACACATCTCTAGCTTCTTCAATCGCTGCAACCTTCATTGCAAATCTCATAGGCAGTTATCTCAAGGTCTTCTTTACCATCTTAGCTTCCTTGTAGATTTTTCCCAATTGATATGCCATATTAGAGATGTCCCTGAGTTTCCCATTGAATGTGGCAATCGTACCATCCTTCTTCATTTTCAACTCTTCGAACTTTGTAGCCAACATATGTTGTTTGGATTCACGTACATGACTGGTTCCTTCATGTACGATCTGCAAAATATATCGTGCCTTCTTAGCCTGATAATATGTAGAGATGAGTCTAAACTTATTTTCATCAACTACTGTGAAGATAGAATTCAATGCTTTTGAATTTGCCAGTGAAGCTTTCAATTCATCTAGAGACCAAGATGATTTATCTTTGAGATTTTGTTCTCTTGAACTTGACTCTCCCTCTTTCTCCTAAGAGCTGGATTCTTCGTATTCAGTTATATGATTCCACTCAGTTTCAACGAAGTACCATGTAAGTTCATCCAGATAATTTATAAAGACTCTCATGCGTGCTTTTCAGTAATTGTAGTTTGTTCCTTCCAGCAGAGGTGGCTGAGACATAGAAGCTCATTCCTTTGTTGCCATGGTAAAACCGGATCTCACTTTCCTTGACACAACCAAGGTAAAAAATAAGTGACCAAGCTCTGATACTAAATGAAATTTAGGTTTTGCCGTTTTAGCTTAACTATTAGACCTATGTTCCAAAATATCCTATCTAACCAAGTATGTAAAGTAAATAGCACACGAGCACACAAAACTTGATTACGCGGTTCAGTGAAATCCACCTACATCTGCGGGGCCTGATCCAATTCAGAATAAATCCACTAATCATAAAGATACAGTACAACGCAAACCATACAACTATACTTATCTTTTCTAATTACAACGTGTGGATTTTTCAAACTCCCCTTGCTACCGATCTGCCTTGATCAGACTCCCTCTGACCTCGAAACTTGACGACGCTGGATCTCCTCCTCCCGAGGAATTAATGTATACGATTCTGAACTAATCAACATGTCACGTATGTTGAAACATATGATTGCTAGCTCTTTCAAAGCTCTCGGAAAGATGTAAATCTGATGTGCAAATTTTCTCAATTAAAATCATGAGCACTACAACCGTGATACATGGTATAAATAGTCCCATAAACAGATTTGAATACTCCAATATTATCTCCATAATATTCCTATTCCTTATCTGCTTCTAAAGCATACCCAAATCTTTTAAAAGGGATTTTCCTTATTTCAAATGTACCATAATATTCCATAAATCCAATTCCACAATTGTAGGAATTTTCCATAAATCCTTTATGCCTCGACACGCTGAATCAAATATTGCATACACTCCATATTTCCATAAACCAATATCTCTCAATATTCTATCAATCAAATCCTGATCTTTCCGTATGTTCCAACATGGAACGTATTTTTTTCAACATTAGTTCACAAATACCAACTTGATAATCAATGAAGTCCACCTTACTTTACCACGTCAACTGAAAGGTACATAAAACTCCAGGACGTCTTATTGTCTCGGGTAATAACTAATTTATTGCAAGTATCTAAATTACGTGTCAATTAGGGTAAGCGTTCGTACTATTATCAAGTACAGATCCAATAAAAAATCGCTCTTGGGATACTATCTCGCTTTCATACACTGTAGTACTCAGGGATATTACTCAGTCTATAAGTGTGCTTGGACCGAAACATGGAAACATATTACTCATTTTGGAATTTGCTAATTATTGTAAACTGATTTGAGTAGTTAATTACATTACATTATATGAGGGAATGGATCGATGATGAGGAAATGTAACATTGCGCCTTGATGTGGCATTACTTAGATTTGAAAAATAATTTGTAGGATTTAATAAGAAATGTTTTGGAAGAAAAAACATTGACTCCTATTACCTTAATATATTAACAAAGACTAAGGTTAATGTGGTGAATTGAGGCTGATTTAGTGGTAAAACCACACTCTATAACTGAGAAATTCAGAACTCAAAACATAGCCTCATAAAAAATTGTGAATATTAGAACAATTTCTTGATAAGGATTACCCAACGTCATGGGACCGTGTCGGTGGTCACCATTGTGGTTTCTCAACCTGCAGGTGGTCGATTATGGTGAGATCGTGGTGGTTTCAGGCAGCGGTTCTTTGGTGGTGTAGCGTTTGAGTGTTCTCATGAGAGCGTCCCTAACTATTCAAATGGATGAAGTTTCCTAGTTAGCTTCTAGATTAGGATGTTAATATGTAATTTGGTTGCTTGTCATCTTTAAAAAAGGGTTATTTACATTTATAACTCTGACTTTAAGATGAAAGTGCCAATATAACCCTGCAATCTGATAACGTGCTAATTTAACCCTAACTAATTAGTGTACGTGCCAATCTAACCCTAACTTTTGAAAAATTTGTACCGATATAACCAAACTCCCTAATTATGGCGTTGACCTTTGAATTCCGACAGTGATATTAAATGAAATGACTAAATTACCCTTATTTGCAAGCTGCAAAATTTATCTCCATATTACCCCTGCCACTACCACCGGTCATAACCTCCGCCAGCCATCATCGTCGCTGGAAAGCCTCACTGCCTCTGGAAAGCTCTACTATCTCCGAAAAGCTCCACCGCCAGCACCTCCACCGCCGACACCTCCACCACCTCGCTGTCGCCACTTCTTCTCGGTGCCGGCAAGGCCACCTCCACCACCTCCTCGCCGTCGCCACCTCGGCCACCCCTTCTCGGCTCCACCTACACCACCTCCGCCACCTCTTCTCGGCTCCTCACCACCCCCGCTCGCCACAATAGCAATTACCCCTCTACAATTACCCATCCCCATTACCCCTCCAACACCAGCTTTTTCATACCATAGACACCGCCATTACCGCTCCGTCATTATCATTATGTACACCACAAATCTATTTCTCCGGGTTGCGCTGTTGCCGTGGAACCCTAGCCCCAGGACAACCTTCGTCGCTTATACCTCAACGTCACTCAGCTAAGCGCCGGGACCCGAGTAGAGGGATGGGCATAAATCAAACAAGACCTTTGTCGGAGGTGGAAGAAGAAAATAATTAAACAATTAAGAAGAGGAGTATAAAAGAATAAGCTACTGGAAGCTACGGGAAGATTGGTGGTGGGAAGAAGAAAGAATCGGGAAGGGGGTGAAAATAAGAAAGGAATCGGGAGGGGGGGGGGGGGGGCGAAGAAGACGACCCGGG
>JAULKM010105429.1:0-24527 GCA_032355605.1 Rubia tinctorum | reverse complement strand
TCTACTTAGTTATATTTAGTAAGCATATTGGGCTTTAAAATAGTATATTTGAGAGGTACGGCGACGACCTCCCACATATCTTAGCCTAAAGTCATCCGGTACTACAAAGAAATTGATCCGACGTAGGAAACCAACTCTACGAACTTGATGAGTTCAGTTGTGCATTCATTCCTTGGAAGTCGTACATGCAAATTGGGTAATCATAGCTGCTAGAAAAAACTTGGGGTCCCGTATAATCCACCGGAAGAGCAACAACAACCTATGAAGCAAAATTTTTTTTAATACCTCAATGAAAAATCTCAATCACATTACTAACTCTCAAAATACTCCGAAGCACAAATTAGTCATTGCTTATCATATACCACCCCCTAGATCTTAACTGATTAAAGAACCAAACAACAACAAAATGACAAAACCTCTAATATTTCCTTATTACTTTCACCATTCTTCATGGAACTATTATCTTCACAATGTTCACATTATAGATTTAAAATTGAAGCTTTTGGAAAATGACCAGCACTGATTATCCTTTGGTATTTATATAGTTAAATTAATGTCTCAGAATTATCCTTTTCGGTGGTCCTGTAGAGCTCTGGATTAGCCAAATCATACTCAGAAAGAAAAGAAACTGAACTGTGTCTGGAACGAAGATATGCATTACCACCCCAAGTAATAGAGAGAGCAGGGGGAATTACAATCTAAATGAAAATCACGGAAATGAAGAAGAAGAGGATTGAAAACAGAAGAAGGAAGAGTCGATTAAAATAGAGGAAGTAAAGTTTGAGGGAAAACGTTGACGTTTTGGAAAAAACAGGATGTCAAAATGACAGTGAATACCCCCGGTTGATACCAATAGCAAAAAATCCTTATTATATGGTGCTTTGCGAAGATTACATACAAGCAACCAAATTAAATATTAACATCCTAATCTAGGATCTAACTAGGAGACACCACCATTGAATCTGTTGAAGCTCAGTGGAGCCTGAAACTCCATCCATTTGGATAGCTAGGGACACTCTCCTGACACCCAAACGCTGCACCACCAACGAACCGCCACCACTGAAACTAGAACCACCACAATCTCACCATCATCGACTACCTACAGGTTGGGAAACCACAATGGGCACCACCAACACGGTCCCATGACACTGAGTAATCCCCATCAAGAAATTTCTTTAATATTCACAATTCTTTCCGGGGGTGTGTTTTGAACTCTGTACCTTTCAGTTATAGAGAGCGTGGCTTACCACTAAACCAAGCCCAATTCACTACCATCCTATATATAGGAGAGAGGTAACACTGTATACTCAACTATTTATTCTTAATTACAAATACACTTTCTTACTTGATCGTCGGAGACTCTTTCCCCCAAAAAACTCTAGGGGCTTAGTCTTGTAGATTCCGGCCAAAGCAGCGGTGCACACGGCGGCAGCGATTTGGGCCGCATCAAGTTGGCACACCTAGTGGGACCATTTGTCAGATCCATTTATTCTGTTGTTCATGTCTGCTTCTACAGTAAGCACATTGCGCAGAAACGAATGAGTTAAAGGTAGAACCTAAATGCCAGAGAAGAAGTATAGTCTCCATATCGGGGAAAAAGGGAGGAAAAGGAAGAAGATGTAGTCCGACCCCCCAGTCCCTTTAAGCACCGAGAATAGACCCTTAGTGGCAGTTACAGACCAGATTCCAGCAAAGGCAATGTCGGTGGGTTCTCGGATTGAGGCTATTATGCCCTCCAGACGAATGGAAGTTAGCGCTGAACCCTGGATAGGGAGCACCAGAGCTCTTGCCTTACAGAGCTAAGCGTATCAACAACGAAAGGATGAGCCACAATTCATGGAGGCCTCAGGGACTCGTAAGTGGAAGTGGCTGCAGGTGCTTCCCGAACCACCCGAGGCACAAATAGTGTACCTCCCATGTCCTAGCAAGATGTGGTGCAGCTGGCTTAGACCCTTCGATCTGCTGGCTATCAGGTAGACCCCCCGATGCTCTACTAGAGAATGATCTAGCAGCAGTGGCACCTCACTCTCGATGTCTTTAATGGTGCAACCAAGATTCTAGCTACAGGCGAGCCCAAAAGCATATTATCCAGCGAACATGGAGATAGGAGCCCAGGATTGACCTTAACCGACATTCCCCAGTGCGGGTTAGACGGTGGTGTATTCGATGCTTGTTTCAACCTCTTATATTCCAAATAAGGAGATCCCTCGCCTGGAAGCCTAGCCAATGAGGAGCCACCCAGGTTATGAAAACCAAACCCCTCAATGACCTCGACTGGGGATCCCCTCGCATGACCTTTACCACCAGGTGCAGCAGCAGATGTGTCACAACTCGGCCATAGGAGGATCATGGCCAGAGTACATGCCCTCGAACCAGATATAACAGATCCCCAGTATAGATGCTTCCTTCTTGACTAGTCAATACGGAGACCCACAAATGAGAGTCGAGTCTAGCGATGCCCTTATGAGGGAGGTCGATCGATTGGTCGGGTCTTCGAGTCAAGTTACAGCCTCCCAGTTCAATTCGGTAATCATGGCAACTCAATGGCCCAGCGATGTAAAACCACCGGAGGGGCTTCCCATGTATATCAGGGACACTGAATCTTATTAGTACATACGGACTTTTCTCTGTCTGATGAATTCAAGGGACTTCAACAAACAGTTAACATGTAAGCTGGTGGGAATTAACCTTTGAGGAAAAGCTTAAGAATGGTTAAACAAGTTAGCCAAGATGTCTCTGCATTCCTACGGAGATTTTGGAAGGGCTCTGCTGAGCCAAAAAAGAGATTCACAAAAACCTTGATAGGGATTTATCAAAGAAAACGGAGGCCCAACGAATCGATGGAAGCATTCTATCATCGATATGTGGACGAGAGTTTTAGTGCAATCAAACACACTAAGGATAAGGTGATCCTCGGTTACATAAATAGAATGTCCAACCTTTACCTATACAAAAAATTGGTCTCGAAGATACAAAAAACCCCACAACAGTTGCAAGAAATCGTGGAGCAATGCTCGAAGATCGAGGAGGCTACGAAGCGAAAGAGAGAAGGGGATAGATAGGGCGAGAAGAGTTCCAAGGCCTTAGATCCAAGGACAAATAGGTCGGAAGTCTTGAACAAAGGCTTCGAGGGCTAGGTCCCGCTAACCAAGACCCATGTGGAGACTCACTCCACCCATAAGGGCTTGTTTAGGGTTCCCCCTCCTAGCAAGGATTTTCTTGGAAAGAGGGATTCGCCCAAATACTGCAATCACCACAAAGTGTGGGGCCATGACATGAATGAATACATCCACTTAAAAAGGGATATTGACAGATGTGCAACAGAGGGTTTGCTCCCGGACTGCGTCGAAAGACCGAGGGGAGAGGGCTCCTCGAACAAAAAAGGAAAATGACACTGGAAGCCTTACAAAATTTGAGGTGTTTGAGAACAGAAGGGGAACAATGGTGAGCATGTTGGAAATCAACAAATAGAAAATGGTAGACCCGATCGAGAGGCTTGGGTGGATAGAAATTGTGGCGAAAGGGCCAATCGAGTAATCAACTTCATCAATGGTGTGGTGAGCGACCAATCCTCAAACACCATCATAAAAGCACAATCCCACTACATTCCTCTCGGAGAACCCCCCTAGAAAAGGTTTAGACCCTAGGAGGCCATAACTTTCTCAAAAGCAAAACCGGTGCCTAGTCGAACCCCCATATAGATCCTATGGTGATCCATGCTATGATCGAATATTTCTACATTAATAGGGTGTTCGTGGACGATGGCAGCAGAGTGGAAGTACTGTTCTTTGATCAGCTGGGCCTCGGACGTGAAAGTCCGAGGAGAATCACTTCACCCTTTTCTGGTTTTACTGGGAAAACAATGCTTCCCTTGGGTGTTTTAACCCTCCAGGTTAAGGTGGAATATGGAGATGAAGAGGTCACGGTAGAATGCAGCTTCTCCATGATCGACATTGTATCCCTTTACAATGTGATACTGGGAAGACCTTGGATGTGTTAGGTGTGAGCCATATGGCCCCCTATCACTTAACAATGGAGTTCCCTACCAGAAAGGGGATAGGAGTGAATATGAGAGATCAGCCGGAGCAAGGAGTTGTTTGGAAATAGCCTTGAATGAAGCAAAAAAGGGAGATAGGATGGCCTTGATAAATGGAGAAATCGGACTAACGGATACCGAAATGATGACTGTTCAATCAAAAGGGACGACGCCCATATGAAAAATGATACCCCCAGCAACAAAACAGAAATTGAAGGAAATCCTAGATGACAACATAGACTTGTTCTCGTGGAGCACATTCGACCTCACAGGAGCACCCAAAGAATTGATGGTTTATAGGTTAAATGTAGACCTCGCTTAAAATCCCGTCAAGCAGAAAAGAAGGTCGTTCGCCCCTAAGTGGGCCGAAGCCATAAAGGAGGAAGTCTAGAAACTCCTCCTGGTGGAGGTTATCGAAGAGGTGTTTTACCCACAGTGGATATCAAACCCAGTAATGGTACCCAAGCACGATGATGCTTGAAGAATGTGCATAGATTTCAAGGATCTCAACAAAATTTGTACTAAATATAGCTACCCTCTGCCTTTAATCAATATGTTGGCCGAAGCCATAACAGGGTATGAAGTACTTGCTTTCTTCGATGCACATAAGGGCTATCACTATATACTCATGGCAGAGAAGGATAAACAAAAAATGTCATTCATCACGGAAGTGGGGACATTGTGTTATAAGAAAATGCCATTCGACTTGAAGAATGCTGGAGCAACCTACCAGAGGGTGATTGACAAACTATTCAAAAAATAGATATGCCAAAACATGGAAATATGCATGGATGATATGGTAATCTAAAGCAAGGACTACGCACAATTCCTGCTAGATTTAGAAGAAACGTCCCGAACACCCCGAGGCATGAACTTGAAGCTGAACCCAACTAAATGAGTGATCATAGTGAGGGCAGGAAATTTCCTGGGATTCATGGTCTCGGAAAGGGGGATCGATGTGAATATGGAGAAAGTTGAAGCTTTGATAACCATGAAGCCCCCTAGAATAGTCAAAAATGTCCAAAAACTCACAGGATCGCTGGCTGTGCTCAGTCGATTCTTCTCTAAAGGTGCAGAAAAACCCCTGCCATTTTTTGAGGTTCTTCGAAAGGCCCAAAAATTTGAGTGGACAGAGGAGTGTGACCAAGCCTTCGAAGACTTAAAAGAACACTTACGAAACCTATCTACTTTCATGAAGTTGGAAAATATGGAAGATTTGTACATATACATCTCGGCATCCCCCTTAGCAGTAAGTGTAGTGTTGGTAAAGGAGAAGGAAAAGGTGCAACAACCCATTTACTTCATAAATGGGGCATTACATGGGGAAGAAGGATCCGTCCATACTTCCAAAGCCACAGAATCATCCTGCTAAACCACCCACCCAATCAGACAGGTGCTCCTTAAGTCATAGGCCTTCAGACGAATGATGAAATGGGTAATCGAACTAGGTGAACATAACATCCAGTTTTCCCAAGAATGGGCATCAAGGGACAAGCTCTATCATATTTCATTGTAGAAACCATAGAAACAATTGAAGTTGATAATGAAAAAGAACCAGAGGTGACGTGGCAGTTGTACGTCGATGGGTCATCACAGTTGAGGGGTAGCAGAGCAAGTATTTTGTTCACAAGCCCTGAGAAATGATCCATATACGGTGCACTTTGACTTTAAAGCCATAAACAACAAATCGGAGTACAAAGCATTGATAACAGGTCCGTGGCTAGCCAAAGACTTGAAGGTTCAAAGCCTGGAAATTTTTAGTGACTCACAAATTGTGGTCTAGCAAGTTTAGGAGGAATATGAGGCTAGGGAAAGGAGCCTGCAGCGGTACTTGGAAGTGGTGAATCCACTCTTCGAGCACTTCCAACATTACACCTTAACCGAAGTCCCTAGATAAAATAACCACAAGGCTGATGCCTTGAGCAAGCTGGCCTCATCTGACTTAGACTTGAAATCCCAGGGCCACCTAATGGTGGAAACCCTGAATAAACAAAGCTATGAGTAAGAGACAATGGTTATGATGGTGGAAAAAAATCGTGGATAACGTCTATCATTGGTTATATTCGAGATGGTACCCTCCCTAAGAGTGCCATCAAAGTAAGGAAAATCAGGCTAAAGGTTCCTAAATATGTAATTCACGAGGGTGTGATCTATTGATAAGGTCATCTACAACTACTCCTTTGATGTAGCCCCCTTCAAAGATAACTCTCTAATCTATGAGACTCACGAGGGAGCGTGCAGTAGTCACCAGAGGGCTTGATTGATACCTAAGAAAATCCTCTTGGTGGGTTATGAATGGGCCAAGTTGTTCAATGAAATTAACAAGCACATCCAAGCATGCCATCAGTGCCAAAGGCACGCACCAGTCCCTCATGACCCCAAAGAAAAAATGATGAACATAAATAGCTCTTGGCCATTTGAAAAATGGGGAATCGACTTGGTGGCCCCTTTCCCAGAAGCCCCGGGCCACTTTTGATACCTAATTGTGGCTGTGGATTACTTTACAAAGTGGGTCGAGGATGATTCCTTAACCGACATAAAAGGAAAGGCGGTGATCTGCTTTTGCTGGAAAAACATCATTTGTCGCTTCGGGATACCTCGAACTATCATAACAGATAATGGTACCCAGTACGTTAGTGATCCGTTCAAGAGTTAATGCAAAGAATACAAGATTCACTAGAAAATTACCAGTGTTTACAAGATTTACCAGGTCATTAACTGAACTATCGTCAATGGAAGCAGATCTAGGCTCGAAGGGGTAGGAGGGAATCAGATTTATGAATTGGCAAGCATGCTTTGGTTCTATCTAACGGAAGATTCCTCTGCCACAGGTGAGACCCCATATGTCATGGTCTATGGTTATGAGGCCGTAATCCTTACCGAGATAAGGCTGCCTACCTTCCAAAGGTTTGCTATAAGTAATGAAAACCAGGATGTTAATGACGAGTAGCGCCGGGCGGACCTATACCTTCTCTAGTAAAAAAGAGAAAAGGGCATCCCTCCACAAAGCCAAGGTGAAGGAAAAGATCAAACGGTAAAATGACCAGATGGTCTGAAAATTCCATTTTCCCCAGGAGACCTCATAATAAGGAGGAATAGAAGAAAGCAAAGGGAACTAGAAGGCAAACTGGGAAATACCCTACCGAGTTTTCGAAGCATACTCCGGAGGGAGCTACGTGTTGGAAGTACCCCAAGGTGAGTTAATCCCTCGCAAATGGAATGTCTCGAACCTTAGGAGGTACTATTCTTCTAATTCTCGATAGACTTGGTAAGGCCAGTGAGTAGCTCACTCGAAAATAGCTATAGGCCAAGGAATACCTTTGACAAAAACTTTTCTATAGGTCGATAGGATTTCCCAATTATTATTACTTATCTATTGAAGTTTGTTTATTTAAAGTTTTCCAATTTTCTTCTAAGTACTAGAACACATAGTAACTCGAGGAGGGGTAAATCCCTCACTCTCAACAAGGAGCATCGAAAACCTGGTAAATAATTGAAAGGCCTTCGTGGCTTTCATATTGCTCGGGGTCAAAATCCCCTTCAAACATATATGAGCGTCTAAGGGGCAAAAACCCTTATTGAATGCTCAGGGTCAAAATCCCCTTCAAACATATATGAGTGTCTAAGGGGCAAAAACCCTTGTCGAACGCTCTGGGTCGAAATGCTCTTTAAACATATATGAGCGTCTAAGGGACAAAAACCCTTGTTGAACGCTTAGGGTTGAAATCCCCTTCAAACATATATGAGCATCTAAGGGACAAAAAACCTTTTCAAAAGCTCGAGGTCAAAATCCCCTTCAAACATATATGAGCTTATAAGGGGCAGAAAACCCTTGTTGAATGCTCGGGGTAAAAATCCCCTTCAAACATATATGAGCGTCTAAGGGACAAAAACCCTTATCGAACGCTCAAGGTCTAAATATCCTTCAAATATATATGAGCCTCCAAGGGCAAACACCCTTGTCAATTGCTCAGGGTCGAAATCCCCTTTACATGTATAAAACACTAAGAATGATTCCTTGTAAATAACCGAAAGGCCTCCACTGAATGGAAAAAATTAGGGGAGTCGAGTCCTTTTTAAAAAAATAAAAGAAATAGAGAAGAAGTATATGAATTCTCATTTAGCAAAGTAAACGGTTAAACATTTAATTCAAATCATACAAAGTGCTACAACAGCTTATAAGTAAAGGGGGTTGAGCCCCCCGCATGTATTTGATAAAAAAGTACAACATTACAATATAACAAACAAGTATTCATTACCTACAATAAAAATCTAAGGTTGGAGTAGATCTTACAAAGGAATAGAAGGGTCTTCCGTAACCGCAGATTTGATGGAGGGCTATAGGAGTAAAAAAATCCTTAAGCAGGTTCGGCGCCTCCCTTTCCAGACCAGCCGTTCCTTACACTTGGGATGAGCTTGATGGTTCCCCTACCAACTTTCAGGGCCTTTGTGAAAGGGGAACCTTCTTAGGATCTTTATCCACCTCAGCTATCTCGATCATTCTGTTGGAGAAGTTCCCTTGAATGTTGATCGGAGCACCCCCACAGATGACGTTAGTCGAAGGGTGCCGTCTTTGAGTTGGAATAGACTCTGTACATCCCTGGTTGGTCTCTGAACTCAGGGCTCTCATCCCTTGAGAAGAACTCGGGGCCCCATCTTCTTGGTTCACTAGCGGACCTAAACGGGAAAACACAGAGCTGCTCCTTATATGAGGTCCAGAAGAACGAGGACCCGGGGAACTCAATGGTGAGCTCTTAGTTTTTCCCTTAGATTTATTTTTTGGGGGAGCTTGAGAACTCAAAGCCCCCGTCTTCCATTTTCTTATCTCATTAAGCCATCATTCAGTCTCATCAAAAGCTTTGCCATACTTTGGATGCTTATCGAGCTTCTTATGCTTCATGATATCCACAATCTCTTGGAGGTATACCTCAAAATTTTCTATGAGAGTGCCCACCACCATTCTGAGCCAAAGTTAATAGGCTCGAATGCTATCTTCATAAGCCTTGAATGTGCTTTGGTGCTCTTTGGCATCTTCTTTGAGTCTATTCCTTTATTAATAAGTGACCAAAAATAGTTGCTCATTTTGGCTAAACAATTTCTCTAAGTCCTCAACATGGGCTGAAGCTCTTGGTTTGTCCTTCTCCAATCCTCAAGCTCGGAGGTAGCCTCCCGGACAACGTCACGAAAAGAGTTAGCATCTTCTAAGTGCTTCTCCGACTCATGATGGTAATGAATTAAGGCCACCTGGATGCATAAAGAGAACCCTTCCCCAAATAACTTAAATGCATTTGCAGCGTTCAAGAATTCTTGGATCGAACTAAAGCCTTCTTCAGTAGTTATCTTGGTAAGAAGCTGGATGTGTCGGTCGAGGAGAAGTTGGTGATTGTCGGCTAGCCCATCCCTGGCCGTGGAAAAAATCCCCTCTTATCCATTAGATGACTTAGCTTATCGAGCAGACCCCTCTGTGTCTCATGCCGACCGGTCAACCATAATGCTAACTCCTCCTTAGCAGCTTAAAGTTCATCTTCGAGACGGAGAGATTGACACTGGTGCCGCTCGACGGCTATTCAAAGGTCCCATACCCACTCTTCAATTTCATTGTACCATTTCTTCATCATTTGGAAGAATAAATGAAAAATGGACCCCCTTAGAGAATAGGGAGGTAGTAAGGAAACAGAGATAAACTCTACAAAAAATTAGAAGAACACACAAGTGAGAAAGGAAATTTTCATTAATATTAACAATAACTTCGAAGCGAAGAGATATAAAAGATGGTCTAGAATGATTCCTAAGAAAAGATCATTCATTTTCGTTCCCCCCACGATACGCTCCGATGGCTCTGGATGAGGAGTGCTCGAAGTAGAAGTCATATGCTTGCCTTAGGCCGGGTCAGGGGGTCAACTCACTTCACTTTTTTCATCATCCACCTTGAGATCACAGATTTCCTCCGCAGTGAAAAATCGATCAGAACTCTTGAAATGCTCAAGCAGTGAAGTTTGATGCCACCATCTTGAATAGACTTCCACTAGAGGTGGTCGAGCTGGGAGGTCCGGATGCTTTTTTTGTGTACATCCAGAATGGTAGCATACTTAGCTGGAAGGTCTTTGCTGAGAGAGGTAGCAAGGACGTTTCAGGAAAACCCATGCAAGTACCAGATAAGGAGGAGAAAACTACTCGAAACCCCTGAGTCTTTACGAGCCTGTTGTTGTAGGCCTCGAGAACGGAGGCTTGCTGTTTGACGGAGTAAAGTTCTTTAGTAGAGTGTTCTCGCTGGTCAAATCCTGGACGAACTTATCAGCTTCCAGCAGTTTCTTGCGAAGCTCCTTCGTCTCCGACAACTTGAAGCTCCTTCAGCGTGGGCTGAGGTAGCCTTCTCCAGCTTCTCCTAAAGCTCCTTAGCCTCAGCCTTGTGGGCCCCGCCTTGGTCACGACCTCTTTTTCTTGGCGCACCTTCACAAAGAAGTCCCGAAGAATAGAGTTAAGGACGCCCATAATGGCATCCACCCCGGGAATTCTGCTAGGGAGAGATCAACAAAGGCCAAAGGAATAAGGCTCATATCCCCCAGAGTCAACCCAGTCCCGGAATTAACCTGGATCTCGATGAAATCCCTATCATTGGTTTTATGCCTTTAAGGGGTGGGACTCTGAGAAATGGAACCCTCGCTGTCTCTCTTTCCACTGAGTGAAGTGTCCCGGCCCTCCGAATTCTGAGGCACTCGAGGGGGGCTTCCGATCTGCTCTTCAAAAACCATCTTCCTCCCTGAGAGATCAGCAAACTTGTTAGAGAAGCCCACTGAAAAAAAGAAGAAGAAGGATTAGTAAAAGAAAAGTAAAAATAACAGCAAGAAATTAAAAACAAATACTAAAATGCCGCAAACACTTTCATGCAATAGGGGGAACTCTTTGTAGAGGCTTCTACTTCCTCGGTAACCTCATGGTCATAGACTACCACATGCTCAACCTTTGAAACAAGCTCAAAGGGCTTCAAAGAGCCAGCACTCTAAGTTTTTTTGGCTTTTTAGGAGCCCCCTCATTTGAAGTCGAGGGGGCCTTCCCCTTAACCTTCTTAGGCTTGCTACCCTCGCCATATTTCTTTTTTCCTTTTCTTGTTTTTGGAGGAAGAGACATTCGAATGATCATCTAGGAGGGGAGGCTTAATTAGAATTAGAGCCTGGACTTAAACCCATTGGTCGTAAACCTCTAACGGCCATGTGAAGCCAAATACATTCTTACCATAGATATACACTATATCTAGGGACTCACTAAACAACTTGTTCCTATCTGCAACCACACCCTCCAGAGCAGAATAATTGGCAGCATTCTTGAACCTCGGCTTTGAATTCCACTTTGGAACCTAATAGCATTAGGCATCACTATTAAAGGTGAAAATCAGAGGCTTGTGCCATTCTCGAAAGTTTGAAGAAATCTTAATGGGATGGTTCGAGAATATATTTCTAAGGTAAGGATGCCTTTGATTTACGTATCCCTATAAACTACATATTTACTCTGGGACAAGTAGTATTAGGGCCTAAAAAGTTTGTAGCTGGGGGTGATACCTAGGTTGTGGCATTGGGTCATAAACTCTATAACATAAAGTATGACGTTTGAGTGGATTTGTGATAAATATACTTGGTGTTCCTCGGGAATCCGAGAGAGGATAGGAGGAAGGGGAAAGCATAGCTCGAACCTAAAGTGGTACTCATAAACATCCCATCTACGGGGTCTAGATTTCTTGGGGTTTCGTCGTCTCAAACGACCTCCAATCTCAAATATGTGGGAACCCTAATTGCGGAAGAGAGGGTAGACAGTAGGTGGGAAATTTCTATAGGGATTGGTCGGGGGCTCCCGATCGTGAGAGTTAGAATCTCCTCAAAAATAAAGCATCGACTCTCCGCATCCTTCTGCATAACCACTTCCCTTGGAATCCTCTCCTTGGAGGTGACCCACTTCAGGTGATAACCCTGAGGCAGTGCCGGACAACTAGCTGAGGTCTCTCTATCCCCTACCAGACAAACTGTATCCTGTGGTTGATGAAGAAATGACGCCGAGCTTTGCAAGCAGGAGTTTTCAGCTATTCCAGAGGAACGAATGGCCAGAAAATAGGCTAGAATTTCCTTCCTCCCCGAAGCGGTTTACGACATGGAGAATATGTAAAAATAAAAAGGCTAGACCGAGGGAAAAAAAGACTTATTGGTTGAATTGGACAGAGTTGTCTAGAAGGTAATGATCTCTGAAAAATAGCAGAAGCTCTGGAGGTAAAAAGAAGAAGAAACTGATAAAATAGTTAGGTGAAAAGTGATTAAAGATCCTTGGAGATGGCTTATATGGAAGAAGAAAGGGGAAGTAATGATTGCCTCGGGCTGTAAAAAATTAAGTAAAACCATGGGTTAATGGGCCGCGTGGGTAAAAGGTTCCTGTAATTGATGGGAAAAGTTACGTGCGTGGAATCTAGTTTGGACACCATTCGCCCAAAGGCGTGAGTAACCATCACGCCACTTGTGTCTCTCCCACTTCTCTTTCTGAATCCCCCTGTTAAATATGAGAACGAGGTCCCCCCTATTCCTGGTTATCCAGGCCTGTAGGCCTTGTGTTAATAGACAAATTTGAGGGAAGACTCGCAACCCTTGGGCCTTAATTAAAACTAGAAAGATGATGATCGAACCCTTAACAAAAAAATATATTCAGAGATTGAACCTAAAGCCTATTCGAAGGATCCCAAGTCGACCACAGGGTTAAACCCTCGGACCCTCAAAGGGCTTGGAATTGCACCTTGTGTCCAACAAAGAGTTCGTAGTAGCCATATCAAAGGTTGAAGCAACAAACTCATTGGAGGGGCCCCCATGGTCGAAGTCAAGAAACGTGGGATGAATTCGAGGAATGAACCCTCAACTTTCCAGGGGCTTATTGATAATGCATATTCATGATAGGTCATAAATGCCTAGCTTGGCTGGTCCAGGTTACTCCATTTTATCCCCATTGTAATAACCTTTGGTTAATAACCATTAGGTCGACCCAAGGAAAAGTTCAGTATTTGTATCACAAGCAAACAAAGGAGTAGTTCTATCTACCATCATATATACAGGAGACAGGTAATAGCCCTGAAAGAGGCAAAGAAGGGGGATAGTGTCGCTTTGGCTCATGGGGAGGTTGGACCTACAGACACCGAGACACTCCCCGTCCGATCATCAGGGATGGTGGCCATGGGGAAGCAGATGCCACTCGTAATGAAATAAATGCTAAAGGACCTTCTCGATGACTACGTGGATGCATTTTCAGGGAGCACATCTGTTCTAATAGGAGTGCCTTGGAAGTTGATGGTTCACAAGCTGAATGTTGACCTATCTAAAAAGTCCATCAAATAGAAGAGATTGTCGTTTTCCCCTGAATGGGCCAAGGCCATAAAAGAGAAAGTCCAGAAATTTCTTCAAGCCGAGGTCATTAAAGAATTGTTTTACCTAGAGTGACTGGCGAAGCCCGTTATGGACCCCAAGCATGATGGCGTTTGGAGATTGTGTATCAATTTCACAGATCTCAACAGATGTTTCCCCAAGGATAGCTATCCTCCACTTTCTATCGATATACTGGTCGAAGAAATAGTAGGGTACGAGTTAATCATTTTCTTTGATTCTAATAAAGGCTACCATCAGATACTCATGGTAGAGTAGGACAAGTAAAAGACGTCGTTTATAACAGATTTCAGGAAATTCTACTATAAAAAGATGCCATTCAGATTGAAAAATGCAAAAGCAACTTACCAAAGGCTGGTCGATAAACTCTTCAAAAACCAGATCAACAGGAATATGGAAATAAATATGGATGATATGGTGGTAAAAAATAAAGGCCACAAAAAATTCCCGTTGGACTTTAAGAGGTTTTGAGAATCGAACCTAAAGATGAACCCAGCCAAGTGTATAATCAGAGTGGGAGCTGGAAAGTTTATAGGATTCATGGTCTCTGAATGGGGAATCGATGTAAACCCAAAGAAGGTCAAGGCCTTAATCAACTTGAAACCTCCTCGAACGATCAAGGACGTTCAAAGGCTAACTGGATCACTGGCCGCATTCACCCATTTCCCCTCTTAAGGTGCTGAGAAACACCTACCATTCTTTGATATGCTTTGAAAAGCCAAGAAATTCGAATGGACAGAGGAGTACGAGCAAGATTTTTTAGGTTTAAAGGAACACTTGCGAAGTTTACCTACCTTGATGAAGTCGGAGAGGGGGGAAGATTTGTACCTGTACATCTCAGCCTCTCCCTTAGAGATAAGTGTTGTCTTGGTAAAAGAGAAAGAAAGGGAACAACATCCTATCTACTTCGTTAGTAGGGCCTTGCAAGGGCCAGAAGCTCGGTATACAACCCTTGAAAGTTAATACTGGCTCTAGTCCATACAACGAGGCAACTTTGACCATACTTTCAGAGTCATAAGATCATCTTGCTTGCTAGTTATCCGATCAGACATGTGTTTCTCAAGCTCGAGGCTTCAGGTCAAATGATGAAATGGGCAGTCGAACCAGGTGAGCATGACATCCAGTTCCATACAAGAACATCAATTAAAACCTAAGGCTTAGCATATTTCACTGTGGAAACCACAGAGGTAATCAAAGTTGGTGAGAACAAAGAATTTGAGGAAACATGGAAACTCTATGTTGACAGGTCATCACACTCGGGGGGAAGCAGAGCTGGCATACTGCTAACAAGACAAAGGGAAAGATTACCCCTACGCACCTTGGAAAAGATTATCCCAAGGGAAAACATGGCATATTACACTTTGGAATAGTACTGCTCTTGGTTTTGGTATTTTTGGGTGTATGTATGGAAGAAAAAAATTTTGAAATAAAAATATAGGGGTGCCTCGTGCCAGGACTTGACATGGGCCGTGCCAAGGCCCATTGGTAAGAGGCTAACACGCCTTCCATGAGGGCACCACGTAAGCATTGGAATGAGGCCAACATTCCCTGACACAAGCCAACTAGCACCGGCATGAGGCTGGATCGTGCCACCTCCCCACCAGCATGGACCCCACCCCCCACGTGGCACTTCCATGTGTTAGCACGGATCCCCGTATGGATCCGTGATGCCTCTCTATTTACCCAATTAAACCTAGCCTACCTCCCTATATAAACCCTACCCCCTCGTTCCAAGCCCTCCCACACCAGCCATTCTCCCTTCCTCTTCTCCTAAGTTCACATCTTCAACCTCTCCAACTATTTTAGCCATATCTCCCTCAATTTTCATCTGATTCACCCCCATTAGATATCAAAATATTCATCTTTCTGAGCTCTATCCAACCTACTAAGTCTAGTCTCAGAAAAATCATAAATATTTACAGAAAATTAGAAGAATATCTCGGCCAGAATTGAATTTTTCTCCCATAGAACTCAATTTTCTCTTCCTATTCTCTTTCACTTTCTAAATGTTCTTTGAGTTGAAAACTTATGAGTTCCTCCTCTGCTGCTTGAGTGCACGAGTAAGGGAGGTTTCTGTGATACCTTGGGAAACAAATGCCTGTGTAGAACCTTGCACTATAGGTTAGGCAAATTTTGTTTCAAAGGCAAGGATTTATCAAGCCCATAATTTTGTTTTCAAACAAAGAATTGGAAGTTGTGAAATTCATGGGGTGTGGGGTTTGCATGCTTGAAAACTTTGGTGGTTATTGTGGTTGATATTATTCTATGCTCGAGGGTCTTGTGGTGTTTGTGCTCGGAAAACTTTACTAGAAACTATTTATGTTTGTGCTATACTTTGTGCAACTATCATGGCTTGTAAACATAGGTGAGAATCTAGTGTACCATTTATGGGGTTGACCTCCCTCTCTTGGGATTAGAAGGAAAGGTGGGGCTACCTAGTAGGGCACCCTATTCAAGAGACAAAGTTTGTAGATGAAGAGGCCCTCAAAAGTCTCAAACTCTACAAACCTGTCGGGGTACTACTAGGTAGGATTGGCATGAAAGAATTAATACTGTGTCAACCCCTACACACACTAGGTACACCCTAGAGTTTCTATCTACTATTGCCAAGGAAAACCACAGGAAGATGGGGAGATCTATTAGATTCCATTTGGGAAATGTTCCGCGAGGCACGACTTATACTCACTTGGCGAAAATCTTTAAATGGAAGCTACATAGAGATGTGAAGGGTTACAACGAGCAGGATATAGGATTTTATTTGTATGCGTTCAGGGCTACCATCACCCACCAGCTGAGGGGGGAAAGAAAGCAAGAGCAATGACATAGTGCATTTGACACTAAGATACATAGCCAGGTTGTAACTGTGGTAGTTGGTTGTCACGGGGAGGCCACCACTGCCACCGAGAGAGATTGTAGAATACTTTGGTTTATATGCGCGTGTAGAGCTTGTCCCGACCTCTTGGAAGATTTTGTCACTCATTGCAGTGAACTTTCCACAGCACTGACCCACATTGGGAAGATAGTGATTGGAGGTATGGTTTCGCTTCTGGTTCATTGCTACGACCTCCCAGTGAGTGATGAGATGAGGGCGTATGCACAAACACCCTTTATACTCACTCTACCTGTTATGGATGAGGCAAAGCTTATATCGAAGTAGTATGGCACTATCTTTTGGTTGTAGAAGGGTAAGAAGTTCACAAGGTTTCCCCATTCGAGGATGGTTCTGAACAAGAAGTTTAAATTGCAGAACCTTATCATCGAGCCAAATGCAGATTCAGATGTGGTTTTGGGTGATCACTACCCCAGGAGAGGAGGATGATTCAGGAGGAGGACGAGGACGAGGACGATCAAAAGCAAGTCCCGGTGTATCCCGCACAGTTTGTGCCCATTGAGCATCAGGTTGTCCCACCACAACCAGCATTCCCACAGATGATGCCGCCACCGCCTTTTGAGCATGCTATAGTGCCATCGCCTACTTTCAGACAGGTAATTGGATGGCCACCCCCTCATCTAGGGCCATTTATTATTCATGAGGAGTCATATCATTCTGCAGGGCATGAATTTAGTAGCTCTTACATGCACAACATCTTTTCCCATTATGACAATTTTGCACAGTCCAGTCATGGGCCCCCACCTAGCCCGAGCCCTGAGCCCTCTAAGCACAGTGTATCAGGTCATTCCCCACATGAGTGTCAGTCTTGGCATCATCCACAGTATAGTCCTTACCAGGAGCACGAGTCCTCGGGATTTCAGTCAGCTTATTGATATCATATGTGGACTCATCAGCTGAATGGACTAGACTGGGCACAATCCTTAGGGAACTCCATCTTTGGGGTCCAACATGAAGTTCACAAGCGTGGCATGCCGTTGGATCATCATGAGTGGGACACAACAAATAGATTTGACAGGGTTAACGGTCAGCTGCTCCACTTGATGGAGGACTTAGGACACTTGCGGGATGGCATTAGGGAGATCAGTGATAGGTTCCGTACATCAGGCATCGGGGAAGGCTAATACCATCCAGATCCGAGTAGGCAGGGGCAAGAGACCAGATGCCGAAGGCGACATTGAGCATCTCTCGGGGTATCTAACTTTTCCCTTGGTTATATGCATTTGGGATAATGCATTAACTAAGTTTGAGGGGAGGAGTTGGAACACATCTATGGGAGCATCTCCTTTGTTTATGCCTTAGTTTATGATTACTATTGGGATGATCATTGTGATGACTGCGTTTTTCCTTGTTTTGGTATTTCACCCATTTAGATGTTGAAATTTCAAGTTTTTTGTTGTTTTTTTGTGGGGGCACCTTTTGGTAGATGTATTTAGGGGTGTGTTCTAAAAATTTATTGGTGTAATTTTTTTCTTTTTCACTATCTTTTGTAGTATGAAGTCCAACTTTGGTGTATTTTTTGCAAAATTACTTTTTATTATTTTTTAAAATGAATTATATATATACCCGACTAAGTTGGAAACCCGAAAGGGTAACTTAGGCAAAAATGGGAAGGAAAACCTGGATAGATTGAAAGGCCTAGGTAAAAATGAGAGGCTAGGCCCGGCTAGGTTGGAAAACCTAGGAAAAAATGGGAGGCCGTGTGGAAAAAATGAGATGGTGAGCTCAACATGTGTGAATGCTAGGATGAAAACCCGAAAGAGCTCCTAGGAAAAATGAGAGAAATTGAGAAAAAATGGAAACTAAGTTGAGGATCCTTTGGCATTTTTCTTGGTTGTGGCTAAGTTGAGAATCTCAAGTTATTCTTGGTTACAACCAATTTGAGGATCTTGTGAATTATCCCTGGTGGTTTTTTTGGCAAACACTCTTGGATTGCTTTTGGCGGACTATTCGGGGGAATAAGTTAGTTCAACACTTTTCCTTCATGCTTACCTTTTTCTTTGATATATTTTTGGATGGTTAGGTTACTTTAGTATCTTCGGGGACTGTGAGAGATGTGAAATTCTTACTTCCTTGGGGTAACTAGGGTAGTTTGGGAATAAGTTGAATGTATTGGATAACTTCTCTTTGCATGCTATATGTCGCTTAGATCTTTTCTTTTTTTACTAGAGGACGAGTAAAAGTTTAAGTGTGGGGGGATTTATGTGCAACATTATGCATGGGTTAGCCGATGCATTTAACACATTTATTATCATGTTTTGTTTGGTTGATTGCTAGTTTTAGTTAGGTTTGAACGACAAAGGGTTTAGACGACCATTATTGGTTTTCTTGTCTAAATCCCGCTTTTTGTAGACTTAATTAAAGCTAATGAACACTTTGTATTCACGTGCACCTAGATCTTACTCTTTGATCTCAATAGTAGGTTGCTTGTGAGTGTTTTTTCGTTTTCTTTCGAAGAAGTTCATCCACGAGGGTGATAGTAGATATTTGAAGGTCATTCGCAAGGATGGTAGAGATATCAAAGTCTATTTTCAAGGATGGTAGTAGATTGAATGCCATGTACTCCAAAACATGGTAATAGATGGAATTGGGACCAAGAAAGGCGTATACGAAGTTCAAGAAGGCCAAGGAAGAAACAGAGGGATTTTTGTTCGAGGTTGCACGAAGTTCTGGGAAAAATTGGAGAATAATAATTCTTTGAGAGTTTCACCATTGGATTTATCTTGTCGAGCACTAAAAAAATTGACTACAGGAACTCCCAAATCGGACCAACAGTTCACCCTCGAATCTTCGTTTGGAATCTCACAAAACAAATAAAAATAGGTAGATCTAAGGAATCTCACAAAACAAACATTAATTCATGAATAAAAACACAATCCTCCAGTAAATAAACTACTCCCAAGAATTGAACCCAAGTATTTTATTGGATTCAATGCCTTTGGGCAAAAGGAAAATAAAGAGAAGAAGAGAAAATATCCTAGAGAGAAGGAAGAGTTACTTTCTCTCTCTAGCTTACTTTTGAATTTTTAAAATGAGCATAAACCTAAATCCTAGTAGACATAGGTCCATATATATAGTAGTAGAGAATTGGGCCTTGAAAATGGCCCAAAATAGGCCTAAAACCCTCCTCCATCATTCTTTCTGTATTGGTTCAACTGACCATTTCATAAATTCTCCTCTATTTTCCATTTAAAGTCGCAATAGTATTCGATGTCGTGTCCATGGTCCTTATGAAAGGCACAATAGTATTCCCAAGACTGTTTGTTTGGTGGTGTTATCATTGGCATAGGTTCACGAAACAAATCCCTGTTTGACTGCCAACTTTCCTTTTTTGACTTCGTCAAAGGAGTCTCTGGAAATGCTGCCATCTGCACTCCCCGAATATTTTCCTTTGAAAGGGACATTCCCTTTTCCCTTTTTAACAAATCCCCTCTATGGATCTTCCATTATCCTTTTTTCACCTTTTTCACACTTTATTTTGCGGTTGTTTGCTTCTTCAGTCCGCACATACTTTTCAATCATTTTCTGCAATTCTCTTGGGTTCTCAGGCATGTTTTAGTGACTTTCTTGTAAAACTCTCCTGATCACATACCCCCCGTGAATGCGCCTAGTTACGATTGGAATGATAGATCCCGCACTTGCAACATTTCAGTAACGAACCTATTGTGGTAATCTGCTAGGCTTTCATTGCTTCACTGGGCTATGTTGTTTAAGTCCGCTATCGTTTTGTTAAAATTCTACTTCTAATAGAAGAACCCTAAAAACAAGTCTGATAACTGTGCCCAAGACAGAATACTTCAACTTGGTAAATTGTCATACTAGTAATCGCTGTTCCAGACAAAAAATACGCTAGTTCAATTTTTGCATCACGAAATCGCATACTATTGCGATAAGAATGTAAGAATTCACTAGGGTCCGTTGCCCCATTATAAATTTTCACATGCAATGGAAATTTGAAATATTTTTGCATTTTGAAATCAGGAAGATGCAGTGCTAACAGTGGTCGACCTGTATTGTCCTCTGTCACCATATCCCTTAACTCATCTTCATAATTAAGGCTTTCATGCCTTTAACTAACTTTTTTGTTTTCTTCGGGGATTTTAGATTGATAGTGGCAAGGAATTGGTTATACGAGTGTTAACTATTCATTTCTTAAAGGCTGCGAAAGCTTTTCATTCCTCCTCTTGATTTGCATTGGGAGATTCGGCTTCCTCTTCGTCATTATCCAGGTTTTCTTTGTTGTGCTCATGTTCTTTATTGGAAATGTATTCCTGATTTTGACTGAGATGCATATTCTAGTCAAGTTCAGCCATTCATTCTTGTGTGTGATGATTCTGGCTTCTCTCACTTTTGGTGAAAACCATGGTAACTCTGAAGGGAATAAAGGAATTAAAAAAGAAAAATTTATTCATCCCCACAGTTGGTGCCAATGATGTGGTATCCTTGTTAAGGAAAGATGGCTAGTAATCACCGTATTATAAGAGTGAACCTACAAGAAAGGTCCCGAAGTGATTCCGGGGAAAGAACTCCGACGATAAAGTCAATTCCTTCCTTTAGAAAATAGGTATTTCTCAGTTTAGTGTCACTTACCTCAATAAGTGGTGTTCTTCTTGTATTATTACTGGACTATAATCATTGCTCCACATTGCTAGGGTTTCAGATCGTGGGTTGCATCGTGATCGCTATAATTGTGGTTCATGGCAGAATCTCGAACGTGGTTCCACTTTTCCTGATTTGTGGCTGAGCCTCTTGGACATGGCTCCGCTTTGGGCTGGTATACACCAAATACCCCTTTCAAAGAGGGCAAAAATTCCTTTTTTCTATTCCAAAACCTCCAAAACACCTATATTCCATCCATTTCATCTCAATCTTCCATAGTTTCATCATTCAAGCAACCAAGGTATGCATAAACTAGTGTCTCAACTCTTCATTTCAATTACTACAACAATGTCTAATCCGTGGATTTTTCATAGAGCAAAGTTTGATCAAGGAAAGAGGATAATTGGGTGTAAATCCTCTCAAATCTAACTCACCCTAATTGGATGAAAAGGTTAGTGTGTTTTCAGTCATACGAAAAAATTAGGGATAGAGTTGTATGTATGTGTATTGTAGTGGGGTTTAGGGTTAGAGTTCATGATCTCAATTTAATGTTACATTTTATTGTAAATATAGTATTGAATGTGTAAAAACTTGTTCTTAACTTGAGATTTTTATTTAAGGTCATAATATTATTGAAAACCTAGTATTTGTGTTGGACTTAATGGTAATTCATGAAATGTGTATATATATGTAGGATAGAAAATGTCCATAAAAGAGATCGTGAAGATCCTATACGTTCTCGAAATGGCGAATCCACTACATCAGAATATGGTTATGATGATGAAGATGAATTCGACAAGGTTGGAATTACAAAGAGTTGTTGTAAAACATTAGAACGTAGAATAGATATAAAAGAGTTAACATTGTTGGTCTTCAATAAGTCAGTCAAGTGTTTGTCGGAAGAACATGATAAATGATCTAGTTGGGTAGGGAAGGTAGGTAGAACTAGAGTTGACATAAAGTATGAGAGTTGGCATGATATTCCAAAAGATTACAAAGACACCCTTTGGACAAAGTGCAAGGTACATATATATTTTTATAGTAGTAGGTCCTTCTAGTTCACCATAGTTTGTTCATACAAATTAACTCTTTATGTTTCACATAATGATTTTAAAAATCTTTGAAGAGGCCATTTGAGATTGATACAACAGACTTTCCTGATCTACGAAAGAAGGTGGTAGCTATGATGGCGAGATTTGGCGTGAACACAAATACACGTCAAGGGATTACATTTTTTCTGATGAAAAAGGAGATCACCCATGGTTAACTCACACACACATTGAACCGGAGAGTTGGCATATTAACAAGAGAAAGACTTTGGAGAATCATAGAAATGTGCGTTCAATTTTTAATAACTTATAGTGGAATTTGATTAAGTTATCGAATAGTAAAGAAACTTATATTTATCATTGATGATTAACTTATCCATTAAGTTAACATAGGGAACTAGGGAGGATAAACAACGTATTATCAAATTGAACCTAATTCCTCATCGATTAAGACAGGAAGGGGCTATGGTTTGGCAGAGCTCAATTTAGTGCAGGAACGATTCGAAAAGGATGTTCATAGTGCAATCGAGGGAGGGGATGACGAAGGATGAGGATAGGTCGACGTTAACACCAATTGAAATGGATGACATTAGGCGGTGTGATTTATTCCTCAAAGAGTGACAAGACAAGAAAGGTGAATTTAAGAAGCCGAAAGAAATGGAACTCGTGAAACGTGTGGCAAATCCTTAGTCAATGTTTCTTATTCAATCCATAATCCCACAAACATATAATAACATTATTTTCTTTGTGAACGTGGGCTAATATGAAGCACAATCAAATTGATGGGAAATTCATTCCGTCGGGGAAGCACGACATCCTTTGTGAGGCAACGAGGAAAATAAACCATTTGGGCTGTGCTAGGGGTGTGGGTGCATTTTTGTCACAATGACAAGTGTTTGGAATTACACGATACTTTGAACGGTTAAAACCGTTAACAATCCATACGTTACAAAAGGAAACACTTATTCTAAATAAGTGGATAGAGCAACAAGACATCATAATTTGTAAGTTAATCAAACACACTGGAAGAAATGGAGGTTAACCAGATTGGACTCCGTAGTCAAGAGGATCCCGTCAGATTGGACTCCGTAGTCAAGAGGATCCCGTCATTCTCTGGAAGAAATGGAGGTTAACCATAACCCCATTATTCCAAATCAACCACTTGAGGTCAAAAATATCAACAAAGCCATCCTAGCTACTGGGACAAAGGTTAGAAATGTAATTGTTGATCACTACTTACCATTTCATTAATATCATCTTATATTCAAGCTCTTATTTTGATGTAGACGTCAAGTTTGTGTGACTTATACATTGATTAATGCGTTGGGGGTAGACCACTACATGTGGTCGATGGAATTTTACACGAGTCAATGAGACATGATCACTCCATTTTAGTTGGGGATGATATTTGTAGAGTGTCATTGGAGCATCCAGTAAATCCTAATTCCCTATTGCCTATTCCAGATGGAAAATACAAGCGAGTAGGACCCGCACGAGAAATATTTCTTTTGTGGACTTGTCTAATTTACGTTGATCCTATAAAGGATCGACATTTGAAAGTCACCGCGGCCACACCACCAAAAAAGTTTAAAAAAACACTCAAGAAAGGTAGACCTCCTGTTGCACCGCCATAATTCATTAAGGATTTCCCACACTTCGTTCGGGTGTTGTATAATATAATTTCAAATTATGAACGCAACTCAACATATTCATTTTTGAGAAATGGATGTGTATTTGGTTTGAAGTGGAAAATTTTCGCATTGTGGAGTGATTTTGAAGACCTTTAGAAATGTAACTAGGTTAACCAAACGTTAATGTCCCTCTACCTACTGTAAGTATTATATTCATTTTATATAAAATATTTTATATCCAATTTTCCAAACATTTATGCTATTATACTAAGCTTAATTTTATTGTGAAGGTACAAGTCTTTTCTTCACGAATCAAAAGGACAAGGGTTGGTGGGAGGTCATTGTCGTACCTCCCAAAGTTACTATTTTTAACCCTTAAAGTACTCTTTAACTACAACTAAGTAGATAATGGAAAATCGGGGTCGTCCACAAAGAAGAGAGATTTTTCTAAGGGTTTTAACATATAAAGGTTATTACTACGTTAGATATAGAGATATACACATATATAAGCATGTAAAGAGGGGGGGTTTTGGTTGCTTTTTTCTAAGTTACGATATTAAAGACAAAATTAACTAGCAAGCAATGTAAATCTAGTAAATATGCAAAAAAAACTACTTAGAAGAGATTAAACACAAGTTACGAGACCTTGGGCGCAATTGATTTCCACTTCCAACCCTCTTATCTATCCTTGAATATACAACCTATTCAATACTTATACTATTTGTTGTGAAGATAAATATTCTACCCTTCTTTGATATTAGTTTACAAGAGTGAATTCGACATCTCTTTCTAAACCTCACTAATGACCCCTTTAGTCGTTCAATGCCTAAAACTATCCCATTAATGACATTAAGTATGAAGAATCAACAAGTTTGGTAACACTTATAAACACTACACCGTGTCTAAGCATTGAAC
>JAULKM010105420.1:0-24530 GCA_032355605.1 Rubia tinctorum | reverse complement strand
GTTATTTTTTTTATATGGGTTGATATTTGTAGTTTTTTAAAAAAATTGTTGGCGTTTTATGATTTTTTTAGTGAATGATTTATACTCTTGAGTTACCGTAGTTTTTTGTTGATGTTTCTATATTTTTCTCATAGTGATGTTTTTCATTTTCCGGATGAGTTTTAGTTGATATGAGTCAATTTTTTGCAGTTATATGGGTTGATATTTTTTTTGGGTTATTTACATTTATAACCCTGACTTTAGGCTTAAAGTGCCAATATGACCCTACAATCTCAAAAAGTGTCAATCTAACCCTAACTTATTATTTTATGTGTCAATCTAACCCTAACTTTTAGAAAAATTGTGCCAATATACTGAAACTCTATCTTTCCGGCGTTGACCATGTAAATTCCGTTGAAGAGAAAAGGGAAATGACTAAATAACCTTTACCTTAAATTTGAAAATGTTGTGCCCAAAATATCCCTCAGAGTTATACGGGGTTATTTCAGCACACAGTCAATAAAGTAAGGGTTATATCTGCACTTCCGATATAAAAATAGGTTTATTTCGGCACATAGTTAATAAAATGAAGGTTATTTCAGCACAGTGGACATTTGAAAAATTAATACATGAATGCCTCTAAAACATACAAGAGCCACAAGGAAGACAACAAATCACAGCAACTACATCCAAAAAAGGCATCAAAATAAATCCACAGTAACCACCTAACATTACAACCATTCAAAAAATAACAAAAATTATGAAAAAACGTCCCCCGTTCGGACAGTACACGAAACGAAACTAAACCCCATCCATTATATGACTTCACAACCATTCCCCTTTTAACACCATAAACAACCATAACAAAGTCAAGCAAAACAAACCCTAACATTTCCATGGGCCCATAAATCAAAATAAAACAAGCAAAACTCTAAAAACTCTAGGAAATTCACCCCCAATGGCAAATCTCAAACAATGAACAAAACCAACTCCATAAGGGGAATCTGAGGTAACAACTGGGGCAATATCCAAAACATAATGACGAGAGATTATCATTTCGGATGATGCCATGTTTTAGGGGTGAACCCGAAGGAAAAGACGCAAAACAAGGAAATCCGTCGGCCGCTTACAGACGAGGAACAAAATACTACGACGCCGACAAGGAATGATGGACAATTGCAGAGATGAAGGGTGACGAGGCAACGCCTCGGATTCTGTACTTCGGGCTGAAGATAGGGGGAAGAAGGGTGGAGCGGGAAGAAAGTCTGGGAAAGAATAGAAAATGCAAGAGGAAAATATGAGAAAATGAGAAATAAAGTAAGGGGCAAGGACGTCATTTCATATTTTGTGACTCTTTTTTTTTTAAAAAAGGCAAAATGGTGTTTTCACCTTATTCCGGCAGTAAAATCATTGACTAAAAACTCAACATGGTCAAGGGTTATTTTGGCACTTTCTGAGATTGCAGGGTTATATTGGCACTTCTAGCCTAAAGTCAAGGTCATTTTAACCCTCAACTCTTTTTCTAATTCAATGGCAAAATTGTATTTTCCTTAAAATCCGGTCATAAATCAGTTGCCTGAAAAGTCAAACGAGTTGAAGGTCATTTTGGCACTTTATGAAATTGCAGGGTTATATTGACACTTTCATTCTAAAGCCAGAGTTACTTTAGCAATTAACTCTTTTTTTCTCTCTCTCTCTCTCGTGTTGATGTTTTTTTATTTTCTTGGTGAGTTTTATGTGATACGAGTTGATGTTTGTAGTTTTAGGTGACATAGGTTGATTTTTTGTAGTGTTTTTTTCTTATGTTGACGTTTTTCATTTTCTGGGTGAAGTTTAGGTGATAGGAATTGATGTTTTTTTGTTTTTGTTTGATATTAGTTGATTTTTGTAGTTTCATTTAAAAAATTGGTGATTGAATATTTGTTTATGTTTTTATGATTTTTAGTTGATGTTTTGTTAGTTCTAGTCGACATTTTTTATTTCAATTTTTTTGTCGATTTGTATTATTTTTATGTTTTTAGCTCCAACTTTTTAGTTAATGTTTTTTTAAAAAAATCGGTGATTTTCTGCTATTTTTAAATGCTTATAAATTTCAGTTCGATGATTATATTAATTTTTGCATTTTGGAAATATTTTTAAATAATTTTTCAATTTTCTTTGCAGATTGGATATGGTGGGAAAATGATGGACAAAAATTGGACAAAAAAACCCCTTGAAAAATATTAGTGATAGGTCCCTGGAAAGTTATTAGCAATAGGTCCCTGTAAAATTATTAGAGATTGGTCACCTGAGCTAGAATATAGCTAGAATTGCATAAAGGCTCCAGGCTAAAGTTTTGGCTGCCTCACAAGAGACCATCTGTTATATTATCGAATTATAAAATAATAGTATTTATATAAAATAATAGTATTTATATAAAAATAATACCCCCTCCGTCCCAGGTAGATTTGCACTTTAATCATTATCACATTGTTCAAGAGATATGTTTGACCGTTAATATGTTTAACTACGTATAATAATGACAAATAAAAAGTTGATATTTAGAAGCTACTCGTTACGATGAATTGAACAATATCATATACAATAATATTGTTGTTCATAAATTTATTCAAATATACGTTCAAATCTTGATAGATAATAGTGTCAAAAAAGTAGAAGTGCAAATAAAGGTGGGACATAGAGAATATATTTATTATAAAATAACATAACTATTCATCATAGTATAAAGTTAAAAAATTATAAGTATGTTTTTTAAATAAAAAATCATATGAAAATTATAGTTGTATTTAAATTTGACCCATATACAACTTGAAAAATAAAATTATAATATTTTATTGAAATAATAATTATTTATATCAATTTTTATTTTGATAATAAATATAAAGTATAATTTTGTCGTGAAACTGAGAAAATGAAGATCACAGGTCGCTTGACAATGGACGATGCGGTGAAGGTGAAATTTTATGAAGAAGGAAGGCTAGAAAGAGGTGGGGAATACGTGCGATTTCCGTGAAGTCTAGAAGAAGGAAGTTGGGGAATCCCAATTCCAGGGTAATACTAGAGAATCACGGTATATTAACACAAAGTCTTGTTTTATGCAGTCTAAACTTTAGACCAAGGTTTATTGTGTAATTATAAGAAATTTCATTTGGGATGGAGTTTTTAAAAAAAATATGCAGATAAATTTGGGGACCTACTTTGTAATTATCAAAATACTATATATATATTACAAAAAAATAGAATTTTCAATTTTCTTTTCTCCTCCTCTAATGGGAAACCGCCTTCTCCCGCCGGAAACTGCCACCGGCCGACGGTTACTGTCGAATTTTAGCCAGATTTCCACCGGAATCCGTCGATGTTGTCGATCTTCCTTGCCCTCCTGCTTTCCATCGGCGATTCCGTTGGTGAGATCACCTTTGCAATTCTACCGGTGTTTCATTGCAATTTTACCTACAAAATCTCCATTTTCCAGCGATGCTCAATGTCCGACGCTTCCGACGGCTCTGTGATTTACGAGATTGACGAGATCTATATTGATCGACAATTGCTTGATGTACGCGCTTCCCACGACGTTGCCTTCTAGGTTTTCCGATGATTGCGCCGCTAGGTTTTCTGACGATTGCGCAGCTGCCGCGCGAAGCTAGGTTTTTCGACGACGGACTTAGCAAGGCCGCGGAGCACAGCGGTGGAACTTAGAGAAGGCGCGGCGGAGTGGAATAGGAGCGCGGAGGAGTGGAATAGGAGCATGACGGAGAGAAAGAGGAAGGCGGAGCAAGCAGATTCCGTTGAAGGTCTCGATTGAAGAAGAAGGCCCACGTGGCATACGAGCGGCCTGAGACAGCAGCGGAAGTCGGCGACGGCGTTTGGCGGTGACTGGCTGAGGTTTTGAACATGGAGGTGAGTTTTAATCTTGTGTTCTATTTTTTCTAAAGATTTGCTGAGACTTAATATTTTTTATTGAGTTTATAACCAATAAAAAGTTGTTTGGTGTAGTGGTTAGACATTTATCTCTTGAGGTTGTAGACCCGAGTTCGAGTCTCAGCTGACCCTTTGTTTTTTGGAAGAATATTCTTGAGGTTTTAAAGTTGAGGTTTAAATTTTATTTGACCGAATATATGACTAGTAAAAGTTCTTTGGTGTATTAGTTTTAACTTTACCTTCTGAGGTTGTAGACCTGGGTATAAATCCCACTAGAACATATATTTTTTTAAAATTTTATGTTGTTGAGGTACTGTAATTTTTTGGTTGAGGTTTGTAGTTCTTTTCTCTCACGTTGATATTTTTAATTATTCTAGTGAGTTATAGTTGTTATGAGTTGATGTTTATGTAGTTTATACGGGTGATATGGACTGATATTGATTTATTTTATTTTGTTTTCTCATATTGATGTTTTCATATTCTGGCTGTGGTTCTGGTAATATGAGTTGATGTTTGCAGTGTTTTTTTTGTCTTATGTTGATGATTTTCATTTTCCAAATGATTGAGGTACTGTAACTTTTTGTTGATGTTTATAGTTTTTTTTCTTCTTTTTGTTGATGATTTTCATTATTCAGGTGAAGTTTAATTGATGTGAATTGATGTTTTGTAGTTTTTTCTTTTGGTGATTTGGATTGATATTTGTAGGGTTTTTTTTTACATTTTCTCATGTTCAAGTTTTTCATTTTCTAACTAAGGTTCTGGTAATATGAGTTTATAGTGTTTTTTTCTTATGCTAATTTTTTTCCGCATGAGATTCAGGTCTTAGGAGTTGATGTTTGTAGATTTTTGGTGATATATGTTGATATTTGTATTTTTTTAAAAAAAATATGTTGACGTTTTATGATTTTTTGAGTGAATAATTTATACTCTTTAGGTACCATAGTTTTTTTTTTATGTTTTTAGTTTTTTTTTATGATTTTGATGTTTTCCATTTTCCGGGTGAGTTGTAGTTGACAAGAGTCGATATTTTGTAGTTTTTTTTTGTTGATTTTTTTTTTGCTTTTTTCCCCTCTCATTTTGATGTTTTTTATTTTCTCGGCGAGTTTTATGTGATACGAGTTAATGTTTGTAGTTTTGGGTGAAATAGGTTGATTTTTTGTAGTGTTTATTTTCTTATGTTGACGTTTTTTTTTCTGGGTGAAGTTTAGGTGATAGGAATTGATGTTTTCAGCTTTTGGTTGAGATTAGTTGATTTTTGTAGTATTGTTTTTTAAAAATTGATAATTGAACCTTTGTTGATATTTTTAAAAAAATTATGATTTTAAATTGATGTTTTCTTAGTTGTAGTCGACGTTTTTTCAATTTTTATCGATTTTAATTTTATTTTTAATATATTTTTTGCTGTTTTATTTTATTATTTCCCTCTAATTTTGTAGTTGGTGTTTTTCTATTTGTTGCCGATGTTTATAATTTTCAATTCAATGATCATATTAATTATTTGCATTTGAAAAATATTTTAAAATATTTTTTGAATTTATTTTTGAAGACTGCAGATGGCGAGAAAGGATGAGAAAAAAATTGGACAAAAAAGCCCCTGAAAAATATTGGCAATAGGTCCCTATAAAATTATTAAAGATAGGCCCCCGTAAAATTATTAGAGATAGGTCTCTTGATCTAGAATATAGTTAGAATTGCATAAAGGCCCCCTGCCTAAAGTTTAGGCTGCCTCACAGGAGACCATCTCATGCATTAAAATGTGAGAATAGTAAAATTAAAAATAGGGAAATAGAATGATAAAAAAATGCAAACCAAACACAATCAAGATCCCAAATTCCCTTTTCCTTTCCCGATTCACCCCAACCAAACACCCCCTACGTATATTTGAGGTTATATTCATATAATTTAATATAAATTTTTAACATTATAAACGAGAAATTTAATTTAATAAATTTTCTTTTATCAATCAAGAAAATGAAGAATAAATGTTAATGTAATACATTCTTGATAAAGTTTTGGGAAAAAACAGTCTTTACATAGGCATATGGAAAGATGGGGTCGAATTAGAATTATAGAAAGGTAAAAGATTTTAGTTGCAATATTAAAAATTTATTATGCAACGTGCAATAGTTAAAAGTTTATGCCCCGATTAATGCAATTCAAAAATTTTATCTACATTTTTTCTAATTTGTATTTTAAACCTTGATGTTTCCATAATTTATGGAAAGAACGTTTTTTAAGAGCCATACTCTACATTTTAAAATTGAATTGATTATGTTATTTTTTAAAAAAAATCTCTTTTTGACATATTGGAGAACTTATGAAACTCGTAGAAAATGGTAAAATGGGGTATTCCCTCCGTACAAACCAATTCTGCAGAGAATCTTTTTTTAGTTAAAAATGACGAATTTTGACCACATATTTGAATAGATATATGAACAATAATTTTATCGTATCAGACATAGTTAGATTCACCGTAACAAATAGTTTCTAAGCACAATTTTTTGTATGTCGTTATTGTCTGTAACTACATATATTTACAGTATACATGTTTATTAGATACCATGAAAAGATTATGTGCGAAAATGACAGAAACATGGAGGATATTAGTTTATGTGAGCCCTTTTCATCAACAATAACAAGGGCACATGCAGCTTATCCATGAACACATGTGCAATTGGAGTGATCCTTATGGTCCAAAGAAATAACAAGGGCACATGCAGCTTGGTCCAAAGATGTTGAAGAAGAAATCATTCTGACCTGTAGGTTCTCCAGCTTTTATGCCTTTTTTTAGCCGCTTATAACAATAACAATAACAATAACAATAACAATAACAATAACAATAACAATAATAATAATAATGCATAGAAACTGAAAAGTTACTTCTTTCTTTCTTTATTTTTTTTCGTAATATTTTAGAGGGCGGCATTGACATTGTTGCATACAACTCCCTTGGAAGATAATGGCGCGTATGGTCCAAAGTTGCTTGGGCAATTGGAAGAAATTGACTTTTCATCCTCATGAGTTTCTCTTAATCAGATATATATGCCAAGTTATATATCTCGTCCCACATTAATATACACACTTTAACTTTTTACGATTAACTCAAAAAATGTTTGACCGTTAATATTTTTAACTATGTACAATTAAAAATTATAAAAATTAATATTTTAAAAATACACATTAAAACGAATCTAACACTATATCACATGATGATATCCTTATATATCAATAGAAATTTATAGTTTAAATTAGTCAATTTTGACCAAATGAATAGTACAAGTACAAGTACAACTTAAGATGAGACAGATGGAGTGTGTGTGTGTATATATATATATATATAAATCTAAAAGTATATCACTAGATTTAAAAAAGTTATCAAGTGATTGTTGGTGATTCTATTTCTACATTTTTTTCCCAGGGTCGATTTGAATTTTGATTTCCCTGTCTCTCAAGAGTGAAACCTATAATTTATATTTCAAAACGTCACCCCTTTCTTCCATGTGCAAATTGCCGACAAGCTTGCTTTCAACAATACTCATTTTTACATGCGTTCTGTTATCATAAGAAAAACCTTCAATAATAGGTGATTAGAAAATGAAGGTTTTAACATGTTGTTTAGATCATTCCCCTTTTATGCATCCATGATCTTACGTAGATCATTCACTATGTAGGATACCTACACTAGTAGAGACTAACCCATTAAAAGCGGCGATAGAAGGTGGTTCTGGGGAAAAAATGCGGAACCGTCTTGGTTTAATGGTTCTGAACTAGGAACTCCTGTTCGGCCCTGGCAAAATTAATTTAAAGGCGGTTATTTATCCAATTAAAGCGGTTTTCGAATAACTACCTGTAATTGAGGCGGATTAAAGGCGTTTTAAGTTACCCTAACCTTAAATTAGTCATCATTAAAGGTAGTTGTGCTAAACCGCCTTTGATTGACGTTGGTTCTGAGTTTGGAAAATGGACACGACTTGCCTTCTGAGTTCATAACAGGTGGCATATGCTAATTGTTAAAAGACGAAAGAGCTTACGAGATCGTAAAGTCTATTGGTGCCTTGTTCCGAACTCGGAAGGGTATTTTCTAGCGTCATTAACATTATGAATGTGGTTTATTAAAAAAACATGCCCATTTCTTCAAATCTTCTCAAAGAATCATATTTGAACGGTTTTCTCCCTTTCCTAGTCCATTGAAGAGCATTATTTTCCATTGGAGAAGGTAAGTTGTATAAAATTTTATTGTATGAAATTATCTTCAAATGATGCTTTTAAATTTAGGTTTGTAGTTAGGTTAATTATGGTTTAGGTTCACGATTATTGTTGTGAGAAAGCTAATGGGTTGCATTGTAATTGACTTGTAGGGTCGATAGTGGACCGGAATGAACTTATTGGTAATAATCTTAGAAAATCACCCGATTACATGTCATTGATTGCAACATTTCTTACGGTAGCGTTTGAAGATACTTCTAAAAATTATGTTGTGCGAGGCCGATGCCCGTGTAAAGATTGTAGAAACGGTGTGTATTTAGGAAGGAAGAAATTGTGAGGACATCTCAAAATGAGGGGGTTTCAAACTTCCTACACTCGTTGGGTATGCCATGGGAAAGTTGGAGGGAGATGAATTAGAAGGGAATGCGGAATTTGACGAAATGGTGGAGGATATTGCAAGAGAGTTCAAAGGTAAACCTGAGGCATTACAAGCTTTACTTGACGACAAAGAGACGTCATTGTACAATGGTTCAAAACATTTGGTATTTAGTGCGACTTCGAGGATAAAGAATTTGAAGGCCAAATTTGGGTGGACTAATAAGTCAATAGCCGAAACTCTTGAATTATTTAGGTAATTATTCCTCAAAGGTAATCTTATGTCAGATTGGTTGTATGTCGTGAAAAAAGTCCTCTGCCCGTTGAGATTGGAATTGGAAAAAATACATGCTTGCCCGAATGATTGTATGTTGTACCTGGGGAAAGAAGATAAAAATCGACAAACGGGCTGGGTATGTGGTGAGTGTCGTTACAAATTGAAGAGGGGTGCAATTGCAGTGGGAGCAGATGTGTTAACTAAAACAAAGAAAAAAACACCGGCAAAAGTGATGTGGTACCTCCCCATCGTTCCCCGATTGCAGAAGTTATTTGTGTGCAAGGAAGATACAAAATTGTTGCGTTGGTGCACGAAGAGGGATCGACATGTGGATGATGTGATTAGACATAAGTCAGATAGTGAGAAATGGAAAAAAATTGACGCTCTTTAACCCGAGTTTGACTTGGATCCCCGACATTTGAGGTTCAACCTATGTACCAATGGAATGAATCCATTTGGTAATATGAGTAATACACATAGTTCTTGGCATGTTATGCTGGTTATCTACAATCTTCCGTCATGGTTGACAATGAAATGTAAGTATGTCCAGTTATATGTGATGATTTCAGATCCTAAGCAACCGGGGAATGACATAGATGTGTATCTTGCTCCTCTTGTCGAGGATTTGTTGCATCTGTTCAATGAGGGTGTTCGGACATATGACGACAATGTTGAATATTTCTTTACATTGAAACCGATGTTAATTTTCACTATTAATGATTTTCCTGCATACGGTAATTTATCTGATTACTCAGTGAAAGACAACTTCACTTGTTCTGTGTGTGAGAAGGAGACTGGTTATCACCAATTGAATCATGGCTGTAAAACTGTACATCAAGGTCATCATAGGTTTCCTCTGGAGGACCATTCATGGCAATTGGCAGAAAAATGGTTCAATGGGGAAGTAGAGGCTAGAAAAGCACCCGTTGCACAAACAAGCACTTAGATAATTGAAACAGTAAATAATTTCCCGATGAATTTGGGAAGAAGAATGTAAAGTGGTCGTGGATGGGAGTTGGAAGAAATGCTTCATTCCCCCCCCCCCCCCAATTTCCTTATTGGGAGCATTTGGATGTTAGACATTGTCTCGATGTTATGCACATTAAGAAGAATTTATGTGTTTCTTTGGTCGGGGACTTGTTGAATACCATTGGGAAAACAATGGACGGGCTTAATGCTCTGTTGGATTTGATTGAGATGAGAATTAAGAAAATCTTAAGCCCAGTGACTTTCAATGAAAAAATTTACTTGCCCCCTACTTGCTATTATATGTCTCAATCAAAGAAGAAATCTTTTTGTTAGACCCTTAGTAGTGTTAAGGTCCCGACCGCGTATTCTTCTAACATCAGTACTTATGTGTCAGTTGAGGAGTTGAAGTTGGTTGGGTTGAAGTCTCATGATTGTCACAATCTGATGCAAGAATTGAATTTCATTGTGATTCGATTTCCATAGCCATCCCATGTAAGAGTGTGCATCATGAAGCTACGTTTATTTTCCAAGTCTATTTGTAGCAAAAACATTAGTGTGTCGAAGTTGGACCTTTTGCAATTAACGATTTTTGAAGTTTTTTGCCTAGTGGAAATGCATCATTCTTCAACATTATGGTCCACTTATGCGTACATCTTGTGCGTGAAATAAAGCTTTGTGGTCCTATCTTTTTGAGGTGGATGTACCCGTTTGAAAGGTACATGAAAATGTTCAAGCATTTTGTGAAGAATTGGTACAAGTCGGATGCAAGCATTGTACAGAAGTATGTGGCAGAGGAGGTCATCAAGTTTTGTACTGATTACATGAAGGAGGTCGATTTCGGTTGGGGTTCCAACTCATGGACATGAGTGATGGTTAGAAGGTTATGGGGGTTAGGCAAGTGAAACTTTTGAGACCTAGTGCGGAAGATTTAAGTACTGCCCAGCTTTATGTTCTTCACCATCTTGAAGATAATGCCCCATATATAGAGATTCACATGGATCCCATTAGAGTCGCGAACCTTAATTTCAATGAAGCTCATGTCCTACAATTAAACAATGGGACTTTTTCATCATGGTTACGTGATCAGTATCCGTGAGTGATCATCTTATGAAATGGTTTTACGTTTGTCACAAAATCAGTGGGTGATAAGGTTGTGTTTCAAATAAGTGGAGTGTTTCTCGTGCTCGAAGCTTTGCATGTCGTCAATGGAAGTGATAATAATCCTATGTACGTTCACCAGTGTTACTTTGGCACAATTTCAAATATCTTGGAGTTTGACTATGTCACTATGCGAGTAGCAGTTTGCAAATGTCACTGGGTGAATTTCAAGAATGGGCAACAGGTTGGAGATTTTGATTTCACATTTGTCGACAGGAGTTAGATCGGTTGGCGGGAAGATTCTTTCATCTTGGCTTCCCAAGCGCACCAGGTTTTTATGGGAGGGATCCTTTCGATCCTAGGTGAGAGAATGTTGTGGAAGGGAAACATGAATTTGTTGTAGAATATAAAGTCGAAGAAATTCTAGGTTTCGATCAAAATTCAACTGGTGTTGGAACTGATGATGCTATCTTGCTTGAGGAAGGCGACCTTAGTTTGAACTATTTCATCTGATGTAGTGATCATGATGAAGGAATTTAGGTGGACATCCGTGGAAAGGTGACCCATAAAATGAGGAGGGCGAAGAAGGTTTCGAAGAAGAGAAAACAAACGAAGTAGTTTCAGTGATTCTAATTGTCTTTGTTTTGAAAATGAAGTGCTTCAAATTTTCATTAGCTAAGTTTTGTTATCAATCAAAAATCTATTAATGTTTAAGAAGTAGAACAAAACAAGCCCTTAATAAAAATGGCATTCTAACTTAATAATGGAAGTAGCATCCATAGTTTTAAAAAACATTCAAATTGAAAAAATAGAAACTTTACAAACCATAAAAACTAGGAAATTTCTAAAGTCAACTAAAATCATTTTTCAAACAAATTGTATGATCAATAGGTAATAATCAACCATCCTAAAACAAAAAAATTTCAATGAACAAAGAACGTTCAAAGAAACCAAGCTCTATGGAATGTTCTACTCCAATTCATCCTAAAGATCACCCGTCAATGTGGATCGGTTAAAACAAGGTTAGTGCGTGGATGCGAGATGGCGTTCATAAGCTTTTTGTGATATGAATATCATTGCGAAGACTCTGGATTGCAGAATTTTAGATCTTTGACAACAAAAGGGATCTCGCCAAACCCTGATGTGGCCGCACAAAATTCAATAATCTAGCCCTCGGGGCATTCTTAATTTCAACTTGCTCACTAACTAGACCGTATGATTAGTTCACAAGTTTATTGATACTTAATTAACCCGTAGGATTAAAGAACAATAAAACTCCATATTTTCGAAACCCTAATGAGCTAGGTCAGAAATATAACTCTTCAAAAGCCTACATGGCCGAGTTATTGGACTGACATAAAATAATATTACAATAGTTTACAAAGATCACACTACCTCGTTAAAAACCCAGTGTAAAAAAGAGTACAGTGTTCTTCACGATGTCTTCAGTTAATCCACAATCTTGAATAATTAATCCAAACCCTAGCTAATTTATTCTTGAATTCTTCATCATGAAGTTGATCTATCAAAGCTTTCAATGCCGCATCTCTAAGCTTCGTTCTTGACCTTGTCATCGGACCATCCATGTCACTTAAAGGATCCTGAATATAACCCTTGAATGTTTGATCAAGTCATGGAATGTCTTCATTTATGGTGGTAGTCGTCTTAGCATCTCCATCACTTTGTTTTTTCTCAATCTTCAAATCCTCGCCATCATGACGGCGAACTCCTTGCGAACCCACTTATGGAAATATATTACCCATTTGAGGTTTGCTTTCTACGAATCTACATAAGTTAAACACAAACACATAAATATGTATGGCAATATGCATACTAAGGAAAAAAAGAGAATTTCACTAACCTTGTTCAACTCTAGTCCTCTTTCTCGCTCCCTCGCGCCTCCAATCTTATGGCACCATTTATGATCGACCAACACCCACCTCTTATTTTATAAGTAAGTTTTGTAGAAGTATTTTGGTTGCTTCTCTTCACCAGCAATTTCCAACCCCTCGACCTTCTTCAATGTGAGGGTGATCAAACTTCTGTATGGGAGGTTCCTCACGACCCTCATCGAGGTGGTAACCCAAAGCATATGCTTTAATATCGCTGCCCCGGGGTTGATTTTATGAAATAGATTATCATCAAGGTGGTATAGTTCGGCTCGGTGATGTTTCTGGAGGCAACTAAACATCTAGCAATCATTTCATAGACAATATGTTGATCGATTGTCAAATGATTTAGATTATTCCCTATGATAACAATCATCCAAAAGACTCTCTAAGTCTTCCGGGAAAATGCTTTTCGGGTTCCTATACGGGCACTCTAAGGTTTCATTCAAACTCCATCGATCAATTGCAAAATCAACCCCTACCCTAGTGGAGTAAGCGTCATTCGCAACCTCGTGTAGATTAACATAGAATTGACAAGTCAAATCAAAATACGATGATTCGTTTCATGAGAGAAACTTCTCTACATGTTGATCATACCTATTTTGAGCACTCAATGACACAAATTTCACATTGTCATGCCCTGGATTAGTGCCAGTGGATTTAGAATGGGGAATGTGGGATGAACCTCCACTTTCCATTGATCATCAAGGTATCTTTGGTATAATGTTGGGAGAAACCAATTCAATCTCCAAAGTAGAAAATATACCTAGGGTTTTGAACTGAGTTGCAATGTGTAGTTTGTGTGATTTGGGGCTCATTTTTACATATACAGAGCAGCTTCCGAGTTTGAAAGCTGGTTGGCCCCTTTTAATGAAGGACTGAATTAGTATTTCAGAGTTCGAAAATTGTAACTCGGCTCTTTTACATTAGGCACCAAATTGGTCTGGACTCGAAACCCAATTAATTCTGAAATCAATCCTCGCCTTTTTTGGACCTAAGAAGGGACATATTCAGGGGCCGAGCATGGAAGCATGGGTTACGATCTTGGAAATGAAGTCAGCCCCAATGGTCAGTTGGAGCCGAACGTCTTCCAGACTCGGAAGCTTCTCTACATCCTTTTTTAAAGGGTCGAACGAATGGTCATTTTTTGAAATCATTACCTTTTCAAGTCCATTCATTCCTTTAAAATATCTACCTATATTTTCAAATCCCTATTTACTACGTAATAAACATCGCAACGAGTTTGAATTCATCAAAGAAACTTCAAATTTTTGATTTTTAACAAAATCAAACCAAAATAATCCTAACACATTGTCAAGTACCAAATATCATGAACATTCATCCTACTGAGATTAAAAAAAAATCCATCTTAGTTAGAAATGTTTGTTTGCAAATCTCTTGAACACCCTCGAACATGCGCTCAATGTCAACCTCAAAATTATCTTCCTCTTGGGTTGCACTATCATCTTCCTCTTCCTCACTCTTGGAAAACACCGGCTCGAAGTTAGGTGACACTTCATCCTCGCTCAACACAAGCTGGATTTCTTGGGATTCCATGAAATGTTGTTGTTGCGCCTCTGCTCTAGCCAACATTCCCTGGGTCTGTTCCATGTCGCCACATATGCAATTCAAGTACCGTCCAATTTGTCTTTTCAAAATGCTTTGCGAACCTATCAACACAAACAAATTACTCACACATTCATAATAAATTCAAGCAAATTTATGTTGATTTTAAAAAAAAAATAAACTAAAAATTTAAACTTATGAGAAGACAATCCCTCAACTCTATCAAGATCCCTGTCCCTAACCATTTTAGCATTCCTCGTGGATTGACCGGGAATCACCCGTTGCTCCCATCTATCGTCAAATTCGATTTGTAACTGCTTATGTTTGAACTATGCCATATCATAGTACTCCAATCGGAGAGAACAATCTTGGGGTTGGACATTGACTTTCTTCATCATAGTCGTGATCACTCCACCATACGGGATATCCTTTTTCTTTGTATTTACGACCTTGGGTGTGCCTATTATGATGGTGAACCCAAGGTTTATCTTTACCCCATCCATCACGTAGTAGAAAAGAATCAAATTACCGATTATCAGCTCAAATGTTTGCTCACCCGTGGGCAACCCATTCAAGCATACTCACTCATAAATTAGGCGTTTCTCAATTGTAAGGATACCAATGTCATAGCTCTCCCCCGGGCGGTACTTCCAGTCCGATGGAAATATTTTCTAACCACTGCTACGGAGTCTAATGGGGTGGATTCAGTGACCAATGTCCAACTTTTTTGGTGATAGATTTCTAGGTGAGCCATTAGGATCAGTGTCAGTTATCAATTTCTCGGGGGGGGGGGGGGGTATAGGTAAATCCCAGGGCCTCATTGATTGTATACTTATTAACCACGATTATTTTTCCATTCACCTTAGTACAATCCCTATTATTCATGCTTTGTCCTGAATTAGCATAAAAATTTAAACACCTCATCCATGTAGACATTTTCCTCTGAGTATAACAAATTTTCTAGGTGTTGAACTTTGAAAGGGTCTAACAAATAACGTAGGCTCAAATAGTAAATTGACAATGCACTAATAACTTTGGAATTAATCACCTTACGCTTTGAAAAATCGACATACCTCTCCTCTATTTTTTTTTTGAAAAATCTCTCCGACGTTTCCATCTCGGTGAATTGTTGATGGATACAGTCACTCACCGCCTTGGTAGTGTGCCTAGGCCTTGACATAGTGATGTGATTGGGGAATTGTTGAACAATTTGATGGTTAGGGTTTGAGGAGAGGTTGAATTGGGGGGGGGGGTTAGTGAAAGGCGATATTCTGAATTGGGATCATTTTTTATATACTAATTCAGGTTCCGAACTCGAAACCTGTTCGTACGGTATGATACAAAGGGCTGATTATCTTCCGAGTTCGAAAGCTCTTTCAGGCAGGGAAAAAAGGCATTAAAGGCTGGTTTTTCAATGGGTATTAAATACCCTCAGAAAACCCACGCCTTTCCCACCATTTATCCCCCACCAAAACTTCTCCATCCTTCTACTCCATTTCTCTCATCCCTAAATTACCATTTCATAATATATTAATGAAAGATATGTATTCATGATCAATACACCTACTTTCCTCTTAATATTTGTATATTATCACTTCATTTTAACAATATTGAGGTGGGAAGAAGCTCATTTGCTATTATACTTGAAGGTGTGCAATCTTTGATTAAAATGAAGATCACTTATTTGATGTAAAGGTTAGTTGTTCTAAACCCTAGATTTTTTGAATGGGAGAAATGGTTTTCTTTAATGGTTGAGTTTATTTAGGGCTTTTGATTATATTGATAGTTTAATCTTCTGTGTTTAGTGAATACCTAATGATTGTGAGTTAGGTCGTATCTAGAGTTATGAAATTTTGTATTTAATATAGTGCAGATTGTTTGTTGACCTAGTGTAAAATTTTGAAGACACCGAGCTTTTTAACCTAGGATTTTCTGCAATAACTACGTTTTATGAAGTTAGTTTCATGAATTGTTGAAGAATTTGTGCATGTATGCTCAATAATGTCTAAGAAAAGAACTTGTGATGATGTATCAAGTTCATGAAATACCCAACTCGGGACGTTGAGATTAGGTTGCGATGATGATGATGTATCCGACGAGAGAGGAATAACCAAAATACATTGTAGAACATTAGAATGTAGGATGACTAGAAAAGAGTTAACTACATTGGTTTTTAACAAGTCAGGCAAGTGTTTGACCAAAGATTGTGCAAAGTGGGTCGCGAAGATAGGGAGAACAAGGGTAGACATAAAGTATGATAGTTGGAATGACGTGCCGAAAGACTATAAGGAGACCCTGTGGATGGAGTGCAAGGTACCCTTAAAGGCCATAGTGTTCTTCGCCTCCTAATTTCTGATTATATTATTCTACAAATTTACTTTCCTTTATTTTAACTCCCACCGTTCTAAATCCTAATAGAGACCCTTCAAAATCGATTGCTCATATATGGTGTATCAGAGAAAGAAGGCAACGACCATGATGTGCAAGAGTTGGTGGGAACACATATATACTTTGTCTAGGGACTCTGGACTCCACATTTTCTTCGAAGAAAGGCAATCGCCTATGGATAATGTACATTCACATTCAACCAGAGAGTTGGGAATCCACACGAGAAGGGCTTTTGAGAATGATTCTAATGTTATTATAGTAAAGTTAAATTTACAAAGTATTTAGATTAAAGTTTCTTTAGTGTTGATATGTCTCTAACATAGGGTACGAGGAAGAAAAAACAACACATTGCCAATTTGAATCCTCACCGATTAAGCCATGGGGAGAGGGGGTATGGATTGATAACAATTGAATTAGTGGAAGAACGTATGGAGAGAGATGTTAAAATTTCAATCGAGGTCGGGATGACCGAAGAAGAGGCAAGGGCTACGGTATAACCAATGGATGCGAATGAAATTGAGACGTGTAGTCTATTCTTCAAAGATCGGCAAAAAAGAAGGGTATGTACAAGAAGGAGGACGAAAACGAAATTGTGGAACGAGTGGTAAACCCTTCAACTCTTTTTTTCCCTTCATGAACATATTTCTTGTTCACATGTGCTAACCTATTCCTAAAATTTTGATGCTTAGGAAAAATTAATGATTGATAAATTGAAACAAGGAAATTTATACCCACGTTTAAGCACGACATCCTTATTGAGGCTACAAAAAAAACTGACCACCCGGGGCGTGTTAGGGAAGTGGGTGCATTCATGAACCAACAATATGCGTTTAGAATTACTCGGTACTATGGTTGTGCTCAACCATCACAGATCCACACATTGCAAAAACATTTGATTCAGCATGAGAAACGAATTGAGCAACACAGCGGGCTTGCAGTTACCAAGAACTTAGATGATCGGACACCCAATTGGACTTCGTCATCAAGAGGATCACACCATTCTCCCAAATTTGTTGAGGTTAATCGGGAGGCAATCATTCGAAATCCTATACACGAAGCCGACAACCCCAACAAGGCCATCTTTGCAAGTGATAAAAAGGAATGCATTTAACTTTATCAAATCATTCATATGAATTTCATGTCATATTTGAAAAAATGTAATTAGTGATATGTAGGGTTCACATGTGTGTGAGCTATATATTGATCAAGACGTAGATGGTAGACCACTCCACACAGTTGATGAAGTTTTTCATGAGTTAATGGGACATAATCACAACTTACCAGTTGCAGAAGGTTTGTTGAGAGTTTTTCTGAAAATGGCATTGGTGAAGGGTGCCCTGTTGCCAATTCCGGATGGAGAATACAAAAATGTTGGTCCCGCTTGTGGAATGTTTCTTTTGTGTCTGCGTCGACTAATTTATACCGATCTTATAAATGATTGACATTTGAAAGTCACACATCCAACAACACTAAAAGCGGTCCAAACAACACCGAAATTGGTCCAAAGGACACCTAAACAGGTCCAAACAACACCAGACAAGATTAAACAACTGGTTCTAAGAGCATGAGTCCCAAAAGGCTCAACTCACTTTGTACGTGTGCTATACAATTGGCTTCAACCATATAAACGCAACTCAACTTACCCATTTATGGGGGAAAATTGCCTCTTTGGTGGGAAACGAGATATCATCGCGCTATGGAGTGATTTCGAGGGCCTATGGAAATATGAGCAAGTTAATCAGATGCTAATATTCATCTAAATCTTGTGAGCAATATATATATATATATATATAATTCATATTTACTATTTATTACTTTCAAATTGTTTGCAACTAAAGAGAAAAAAATTCTTAATCTCAAGGTACATGTATTTTATGTATAATCAAAAGAAGGGATGAGTCGGATACATATGTCCGGTGATGACTCAATAAATTGTTTGTACAAATCAAGAGAGAATCGACTTCATTCGCAAAATCTTGGGGAGGAAGGATAAGAAAATATTCATGGTGCCCTACATTGAAATGTTATAGTTATGATCTTCATGTTTACAAACATCATTTAAGCATTTTAATGAACATTAAATTAATTGTTTTAAGGACCATTGGCAATTGATCACTATTGTCTTGGAAAAGAAACGAGTGTAATGGATGGATCCATTGCACTTCCAACCATCAGAAGCATTTGTCAAGATTTTGGAGTCCGCTATGAATGACACTAGCGAAGGTGGTGAAATCAAATTTGAAGTGATCAAAATCAAGGTATAATATGGTATAGTTGCTTCTTCTTTTCCAACCGAATTTATTTATGTGTTTCAAGACGTTTCAAATTTTATGTTGTTTGAAATTAGTACAGGAAACAAGCGCAAATATGGGAGTGCGACTATTATGTAATGTTGTATGCAATAGAGTGCATAGAAGGCATAAAGTTGGATTTACTTGAAATTGATAAGGTAATAATACATTCGTTTCAACTAGACATTAATAGTGTCTCAATGTCAACATGATATTTGTTACTATCTTCCAACTCGCAGTTTCTTCTGAAGGCAATGAGGCCTTATTTGAAAGAAGTCATCAACAATGCAAAGAATTGCTTGGCTGGGCATCTTATTCTCAACCACTTAGCTACTCTTGGGAATCCTAACTTTATAGAGTAACATAATTTAGGTTAATTAGTGTGATATGAAAGTTTGGAATATAATTTTATTGATTTGTATTCTTATCTATAGATTATTGCTCAGTTAGCATTTTCTATAGATTTTTGTTAGCTAGTAGAATATTTCTGTGTATTGTGTTACAATTGTGGCCGTGGAAAAATATAAGGCCTATTTTGAGCCTGGTATATGAATGAAAATAGTATTTTTACCATTGGAGCCGTGTGGCGTTTTGAAATTGTTAGCAAAGTCCCCGCCCAATAGGTCCGAAACTCGGATCTGAATTTGATTCCGAGTGAGGAACCACTTGATGTTCCGATTTTGGAACTGATCTTTTTAGCTGATGGATACAACATGGGTTAAGAGTTCAGAAAAGGTCAAAGGCAGTTCCTCCGACCAATTTAAGGTAGTTTATAACCGCCTTTAATGATCGTTCCAAGCTCGAAACGTACATTTAGATCCTATAGAACCTGCTTGGGTTTCGAGTTCGAAACCGATTAAAGGCTGTTCCTCCTACCTTTCAAAGGCAGTTCATAATCTCCTTTAATGGGTGTGTTTTAAAGGCGTTCATCAGAATCATCTTTAATTGTCGATGATCAAAGACACGACCAAAGAGGACATGAAAGTGCCTTCTCTAGTCCTACAACCTCCTATAATGGTATGGATTGCAAGGGAGCAGGGCAGGTACGAATTATGTTACCTTTATACCAATGACCATCTAAAATTTTCATACCCATACCCGTCCTATCACCCATGGCGGGTACAAAATTAAAATCCACCCTTGCCCCATTGGGTATTATCTAAAATCCACCCCGATGATGCACTTGGGCCTTTATACTCACTTCAAATTAATTTTACTCACCCTAACCATATATATCTCAACGGTGGTGATTTTCCTTGAAGATGCTTGCTCCGGTGGTGATTTACCGTGAAGATGCTTGCTCCGGTGGTGATTTGGAGAGAATTGGTGGAGGAGGTTGGCTTTAGAGATGGCATTAGAGTAATGGCAGCGACGTAGAGGTCAGGGTTGTCATTTTTTAGCACAGATTTTTTTCATGTCACGTTCGCGTTGATGATGAGTGGATGGATATTGTTGGGGAATTTTTCAAAATTGAATGGGAGGCGGTGGCCATAGAGGAAGCTGCCCCCGCCACCAGCGGACCATATCCATCGATATTCTGGGCATTGTCTGACATTCTGGGTATCGTCAGCTATCTCTAAGACCATTTGGAAAAAAACTTTGGGTATTGAGAATCTTGTGGAGTAGCGTTCTCACATACTCCGAAATGTTAAACCCCAAATTTTGCAAACGGGAGTTCACTTCACGAAGCCGTGCAACTTCCCCTTCAGATGGCTGGGATCGCTCCGAAGTACTTTCAAGCTCATGCCTCAGTCCATCAACCTCTCTGGATTTTGGCTCTAGATCCTCCAATGCCCGTAATTATGGATCGAGGGTCGAAAAATCATGCACAACCTATAAAGGGTGAAATACTTTATACACATTCCACCAAGACACACACATACAACAAAGTCACATCATTGAAAAGAATCACCAACCGTTGAAATATGCTAGGCCACAAATCATTAGAAAGTGTGACGACCAGGCTACCACCCTCATCCCCGATTTTACTATGACAACTATGAATAGGACATCTCCGCTTATTTGCTGACTTTATCACGCCTAGGTGATGGCAAATCCCTCTTAAGTCGTCTCTCTGCACCTCTTGATCCACTATTACGAATAGTCGCTCATTGGCCATTATTCATCATACAAGCGTCTTGAGAAGTCATTGTTGGTCAATGTCCTTGGACCTCAAAAACATAGAACTACCCCTAGCCTCGTAGAGGGAAATAATAGGAGCTGATATGGTAATGCTTTTCAATCCGTCTCTATAAACACGAAGTAGAGAATAACGTCAAATATATACATATATAAAGTCAATGTATTGACATCCGACTAATAGACCATCACCACTCGAAGATGAAGGCCCCAACCAACATCAACCCCACCATCTTTAAGAAAACCATCAAACCCTACCACAATCTCCTTACCCATGAGACCGTCGTTCTAATCAGCGCTAGCCAATGGAATACACAAGCTTTACTTGTCTCCAAAGTATCACTAAAATCCTAACGAAAAAGACATCATACAAATGTTCATAAGAGCACATATATATTATGCTTACAAGGATTCGAAAACTTATGGTAACTCCGGAGACTACTGTGAAGAAGAACGCCCGAATTTTGGGAAAGTCAGCAAACATCAAAACTTCACAATCCAAAATGTAGAGAGAATACATAAAGAATCGTGAAAGACAAGCTAAAATCCAATACCTATTTATAAGAAGCAATCCCAAATTCCACTTCTGAGGCACTTAACTAGCGCAACTATCAATCAATCAAGTTGTACACCAAAACAAAAAAGCTCTATACATGCAACGTTTAAATAATGGAAACATTTAGAAAATGAAACACACCATAATGATTACCATGCTTACTTGGAAACCCCTCCAACTACCTACCTTTCAATAACCACATTAATCAACCATGTCCCGACAAAGACAACACACATGAAAAGTATCCGTCCATGACAGTGCATGTGGCTACCACTTGGTTCACGGTCGAAAGAACGTGTGCCCATGACACATGCACTCAAAAGAGTCATACAACCACCATGATGGCCACAACCATTTCCTCCTCTATAGCCTGAAAATGTAGGCTGATAAAGCTTATAAATAGAGTATCATCTTATAAATAGACAAAGGATTAAGGAAGGAATGTAAGTGACATTGAAAGATTAAAACAAACACTCAGACTTGAGTATCATAGCTTTTACCTCGAATCCTGTCCAGGATATTCTTGCATGATCAAATTGCTCTTGGTTAGCTATCAGCTGAGATTATCGTCGTCATTTGGAGGGAATCCACCACAACAAGTGGCATTTTGGCCTTTTCACATGAAAGTGGCGAAAAATATAAATGACCAAAACTTCAAATTGAGCAAGGGACACAAACCAAGGCCCTATCCAGTTCAACTTATTTCAGATTGAATCATCTCAACTCAACTTTTTAAAGCTCTTCTCAACTCTTCTCAGCTCTTCTCAACTCCAATTAATGCAATCCAAAAATTTTATCTTGAGTTTTTCTAATTTGCAGTTTAAACATTGGTCTTTCCATAACTTATGAAAAGACCGTTTATCAAAAGACGGACTCTTTAATTAATATATTAATATGTAATATAATTAAATAACTAAATTGATTGTATTTAACATATTTACAATTAACATATTATATTTTTAATTATTAACAAATTCAAAAATATCAAGAAATTTTGAAATCTTAATTTTAAATTTATTTAATTAAGTCTCATTTTGGTGTTTAAATTTTACTTATGAACTTTACAAGGATTGAATACGGTAAAAACTACCGTGTAAATAATGAGAAAAAATATATAATTATCATAGATAAATTCTATCTAAATTATTAATTAGTATTGTAAATTATGGAAGTATACATCTTGTGTGCAGTAATACCAATATTGTATTCGTTTACATTCATACTACCAACACTGATGTGCGTAATGCATCTCTAATGCTACGAGGGTGTATATTATAGGTTGAATTATTTTACGCTTGTAGTATGATGTACTTGGAATTGTTTGGTTTTAAGAACTTTGTTCTCCAATTCTAAATTTGTAGTTTTGCGTTCCTTATTTCCTACAAACATTTATTTAATAATTTTAATATATTTCACATATACGTCATATTATTAATAATTGCACTTATTATATTTGTGAAATGTTTGTAATTATAAAAAAATATTTCATTTTACTTCAAACTTGATAGCAGGGTTCGATTTCTATAATTACATAATAAAATTTACATTACATATTAAATTTTTAAATAAATTATTTAATTCACATGCACTATTATTTATAGGTAAAGTTTTGGGAAAACCCTTATTTATACCATAATTTATTATTAATTATTAATATGTAACATAATTTAAACGTTATCTTCTTTTAATTTTTCCCAGATAAGTTTTATTCAGTTCGATTCATTTTAATTCAATCTCGTTCTGTTAGACTGATTCCACTTCAGTTTGCTTCAATTCAATTCAGTGTGATTCATTTCACTTCAACATTATTAACCTGGGTTCATTTTTATGCAATTCGATTCATTTTTATTCAATTTGATTCGGTTCGGTCAGTTTTTTTATTTAGTTTAGTTTGATTCAGTCAGTTTGATCCATTTCAACTCAGTTTGACTCAGTAAAGCCCAGTCTGCTCTTCTCAACTCTGCTCAACTATTCTCAATAATGTCAACTCCATTAAACTTAACTCATATGTTCCCAACTCTAAAAATCAAATGATGGTAAATGAAACTATGGGAGAGGCAAGCACGAGCAACTAATACGGGGAGAGACACGTTCACTCGCCGCCAACATCCTTGCACTTGGAGAAAATCCCAGTAAGTCATGCTTTACGACGCACCCGCTTCTCATTTTGGATAACGCGCCTCTCTGCTCTTCTTTCTATCCAAATTTTAGCTTGGCGTTCTTCTCTCTTGTCCCAACTCATTTTACATAAACATCCAATTCAATGGAGACGTTATTGGTTTATTATATGGTCTTATGAACTCTTACTGGAGATGCCAAATTCTTTTCTTGTTTTAATTTAGGACCGTGGCTTGAAGATTGAGAAGAAGAGAACGATGGTGCCACTTGGCAGAGGGGAACTGAACATATTGACCGCATACACTACCAGTTTGGTCCCAGTTCTTAGCAGCAGGTCGAATTTAAGGAATCTGCTTAGTTTCTACAGACAAAAAAGCTTAGAGTGTAGTTTTAGATGGAAGTGTACTGTAGGAAAATCTGGGCAAGCAGCCATCTTCGCTAGTGGTTCAGTGATTAGTCCTCGGGGGCGCTGGGAAGATCCTGATGATGGTAGCGGCAGTGACAGCGAAGGGGAGGAGGGGAAGGAAAATGACTTGGATTTCGAGAGTGATTGGGAAGAGGATGTTGATGCTGCTACTCATGTTAACATTGTTAATCATTTGCCAGAAAGTAACTACGAGGAGGATCTTGCAAAAGGTTTGATTAGTACCATGCTATTTTCGTTTGTTTTGTTTAGCATTCCTCGTGTTTTATTCGGGAGAGAAATTTTCCTGTCCATGTTATTGATTCAATTGAATCGACATCACTACTATGTAAAACAA